>WSXT02189474.1:0-35991 GCA_011762715.2 Neuroterus valhalla
TTCAAAACAAGAAGATGAATTTACAACTAAAAAGATAAATATTTAACTGAAGCACTTCAATTTCCAACCATGAAGGTAAATATTCCAATAATAAGATTAATTTCGAAATAGAAAGAATCATTTCCAAAAAAAAAAATATAATGTTTTAACAAAATAGTCGACTTTAAAAGTCCAAAAATAATCATTTTCAACCAAAAATGGAACAGTAACATTTTTAGTTTAAAAACCAATTTTAAACCAAGCATAAGTGTTCTATACAAAAAAAAAAGAATCTGTTACTGAAGGAGTTGAGTTTTCAAACAGATAAATTAACTTTTACTGAAAAAGATTATTAAATGAAAATTCGATTGATCAAATTTTAAATTAAAAAAAAAAAAAAATGAATTTTCAACCAAACAAATAGATTTCCAAAAAAAACTATGTAATTTTCAATTGGAATAAGTTAAATTTTCAGTTAAAAAATTACTTATAACAAAAAAACTATCTTTCAACAAACAAAAAAAACTGTCAAACGAATTGACGAAAAATCCAATAAAATTGTAAATTGTTAACTGAGGTAGTTAAAACCAAAAAGATGAATATTTAACTGAAATGATGAACATTTAACTAGAATAGTTGAATTTTTGACAAAAAATGAATTTTAAACCAAACCTAAGAGTTTTCAACGAGATGAATGTTCGACTAAAATTGAAAATGTTTGAATGTATAACTTGAATTGTTAACCGTAAAGAAGAATTTTTTGAGAAGAATATTAACTTCCGAACAAGGAGATAATTTTCTACAAAAAATCAATTTTTCAAAAAAACATGTGAAGTTTCAACGAGATAATTTGATTTTTAATTTAAAAAGCCGAATTTTCACCGAAATGTCGAATCCTGAACTAGAAAAGATCAATTGTTCACTAAAGGTGAAACAGTTGAATTTTCAGTTGAAGTAATTATTGATTTTCAACCGAACTGATAAATTTTCAGGTATAATGATGAATGTTTAAATGAATTGATGTATTTTAAGCAAAAAGATCAATTTTTGACCATAAAGATTAATTTTCTACAGAAAAGACAAATTTTCCACGAAGTTAATTGTCAAAGAAATAGTTTAATTCCCAAATTTATAAATCAACGTTTAACTGAATACTTGAATTTCCACAAAAAAAGATGAATTGATTTTTAACAAAGTAGTTACAATTTCAATCAGAGGTGTTTTCGAATCGAAATAATGCAACTTTAACAAGAAAATTTGATTTTCAATAAACAAGTTTGAATTACAAACGAGTGGTTAATTTTTAACACAAAAAGGATGAATTTACAATGAACAATGTAAACAAGCTTTCTATCATCATTCAGGGATATTTCTTCTTTGGAATACTACTTCTACTCTAAGGACTGCCTAAAGAACTTTATTTATTTAAACTTAAGAAGAAGGAATTTTAAATCGTGAAGAATTTTGGAAATTCTGAAATTCCCTGTCCCTAGTCAGATAAATAAGGAAAAGCAAATAAAACGTGATAAACACATTTTTTTTAAATGGAGATAATTATTCTTTCTTCAGGTTTGGGCTATCATCAATTGGATTATCAAATTTGAGTCAGCTAAAAAAATCTCACAGATAAACAAATTTGCAAAACGCTTTTCTTATAATGGAAAAAGAAGAAATTGTTCCTCTCAAGATTCATAAAAAGAAAGCGGTCATTTCTCATATTTCTTGGGTAGAATTTTTAAAAGTCTAGGTTGAGTCAAGTAAATTCCCGACCACTTCCCGGTTTTCCCGGTCTTTCCCGGTCAAGTCGCCACCCTGACTATATTGTTAGAAATTCGTCTCTTTGGGATAAATTTAAATGTTTTTAAATCAAAATCAAAATCTTTCCGGGTTGGAGTATTAAATATTACATTTTTCGCAAGGACTTCATTTTTTTTGGCGACCAATTTAACTACTAGGAAAAATTCCCTAATTTGTAAAAAATTAGTTTTTGTCGGTTTGAAGATGGATTATTTCAGTTGAAAATTCCTATCTTTCGTTAATAATGGATCTATTTTATCAAAAATTGGTTTCTATTTGTTAAAAATTAATTTTTTTTTAGCTGGAAATCCGACCATTTCATTTTGGGTTGAATATGTATCTTTTTTGTTTGAGGAGCAAACTACTTCGTTGAAAATTCGTCATTTTGGTTTCAAAATGAATATGGTTTGATTGAGGATTCAACTCTTTTGTCAGAAGTTTGTCTTTTTGGATAAATTCAACTTTTCACTAATAATAATTAAACTGTTTTGTAGTTGAAATATCCATTATCTTGGTAGAGAATTTAACTACCTATTAAAAATTAACTTTTTCGTAGTATATTCGTCTTCATTGCTTGAAAATAGGATAATTTTGTTCAAATTTCATTGTTAGAAATTCTGTTTTCTTTTGTTTTATATAATTTGTTCATAAAATTAACGGAAATGTGGATTAGTTTTTAGTTAAAATACTTTTTTTCAGATTTTTACTACCCTAACGGTGGAATACCAAAATAGATCTGCTGAAGAAAGAAAAATATGCCTCTGTTCTGATTTTGATCGATTCCGAGTTTATGCATATCATCTTGTTGAAAATTACGAAATAAAGTTGTAGGAATGACAATTTTTCCACTTTTTGTCAACACAGAGAAGCAATAAGAGAGAAATTTCAAAATAAGTGGTTACGATTCTCTTTGAAAAGTGGTTTGAAGTACTTCGAATAAGATGATCAAAATCGATTAAAAAGGCTCTAGTCCAGGATCTTTAGAAACAAATTTCGATGCTTTGCCCAAACTTTGGGGCGCCATGAAATCGAGGCGGGTGGTTTGCGGGAATTCAAGCCTGGTTAAATGAGGAAAAAGCGAATCAGGGGAAATTAGCAAGGACCAGTATAATTGAAGTTAAGAAATCAACATTTTCTCTGCATAAACGAAACAATTTTATGTATTTAATTATTTTTTAAATTATATAATAATTATGTATTCAATTATTCATGTATTAAAAGTCGGCTCCAAAAAAGTAGACATTTGAAAATAAATAATTTATTAATTTATAAGTATTTACTTGTTCAGCATGTTGTGAAGAGTGAGAACAGGTGCTTTGGAATGCGGTGCTGGAAGTTCTTGGAGCCAATCAAATGTCTCTCGATCTGCTTCATCGATTACTAGAAACTGAAGATCGTTTAGAGAAAAACCAGGTGTTCTGTGTATGTGATCTATTAAACGACGAGGCGTTGCTACGAGAATGTCAACTCGACTTATAAAATTTCCCTTGTTATCTGTAAATAGTAGAAATAAATGATAATAATTATATCTATCCTTAAAATGGATTCACTTTTAATTTATCAACATAAAATGGCCAAATTATACACTCTCATTCTGAGTAGCGATATTATAAATTTGAATCGATTGAGCTTGAAATTCTAGCGGAAATCAAGGTGACTTTCCTGGTTAAAAATTACATGTTTTCTGATTGACTTTAAAGCGTCTCTAGCCATTATTATTCGAAACTCAATGTTTTATTATATAAATTTTGAAGAGAATTAAATATTTTAGAACTCCAAGATAAAATATTCGATGTGAATTATTTTGAATGTGATTTTGGACTTCACAGGTTAAAATACTTTCGGACAGACAAAATAGGGCAATATTTCAGAAAAAAATATGAAAATAATGGGGGAATGAATTCTTCGAAATAACATTCAACATATTTCATGCTCGAATATATTGCATTTTCAAAAAAGAAGTGGAATCGTCAATGAAAAAAGTTGAACTTTCAACAGAAAAAGTCGAACTTTTTAAAAAAAAAAAAAAAAAAAGTTCTCAACCAACGAAAATGAACCTTCAACCAAATATTGAAATTTCAGAACAAGATGGACGTAACTTAGATGAAAAACGGTTACATTATCAACCAGATATTGAAAAAAAAAAATACCAAGGAAGACGAATTTCCAACAACAACAAAAAAATGACTCTTATACCAGAAGATACATTTTTAATCCAAAAGGACAGATTTTCAATCCAAAAAGACAAATTTTCAACTAAACAGTTGGATTTTGAACTAAAGTAGATCACTTTTCTACTAAAAGATGATTTTTCAACAAAGAGAGACAACTTTTCAAGGAATTAGCTGAATTGTCAACAAAACAGCGTAATTTTTCACAAATAAAAATTTTTTTTAGCAGAATAGATGAATTATGAACCAAAAATAAAGAGTACCCTGCAAAAAAAGTTTGGATTTTCAACTAAAATAGATTAATTTTTTAATAAAAGATGATTTTTCAACCAAGAGAGACAACTTTTTAAGAAACTAGTTGAAGTGACAACAAAACAACGTAATGTTGCACTAATAATTGAACATTTCTAGCAGAACAGATGAATTATGAACCAGAAATCAAGATTAATCTGCAACAAAATAGTTTGAATTTTTAACTAAAATAGATTACTTTTCCACTAAAAGATGATTTTTCAATGAAGAGAGACAACATTTTAACAAACTAGTAGAGTTGTCAACAAAACAACGTAATTTTTTAGTAACAATTACAATTTTTTAGCAGAATAGATGAATTATGAACCAGAAATATGAAAACAGACTTTTAATTTAGAAAGAAATCACTTTCAACCATAAAGATGAATTTCCAACCAAAAAAAAATTTCTTTTCAACAAAATAGTCACATTTTCCCACCAAAAAAAAAGGGATTTTTAACCGATGAAGTTAAACTCTTGACCAAAAATATGATAGTAGATTTTTTTAAAGAAAAAGAATCAACTTTCAACCGAAAAAGATCAATTTCCAACCATAAGAGAATAATTTTCAATCAAACAGAATTTCCAATCAAGGGAGATAAATTCTGGATCAGAAATATGTTGGCCTTTTTTGTCAAAATTGATCAACTTTCAAACACGAAGATGCATTACCAATGAAGTTGACTTTTCAACAAAAGATGAATATTTGATCAAAAAGGACGGATTTTCTGTAAAAAGAGACGAATATTTTTAACCAAAAAAATTACTTTTTTCACCAGAAGATGATTTTTCAACACAAAAAAACGACTTCATAACAAACTCGTTGGATTTTCAACATAAGACCAAAATTTTATAACATTAAGTAGAATTTTTAACTAAAAGAGATGAGTTCTGGAACAAAAATATGATCGTACACTTTTTAATTAAACAAGAATAAACTTTCAACTATAAAGTAGAATTTCCAACCAAAAAAGGAGAGTTTTTTATCAAACAATTAAATTTTTAACTAACCAGTAGAATTTCTAGTGAAGATATACAAATTCTGGATCAAACATATAATAGTAGACCTTTTAATTTAGCAAGATTAACTATTAACCTTAAGAGATAAAGTTTACACCAAAAAATATAACTTTCCAACAAATTAATTGAATTTTCATCCAACACGTGGAATTTTCAACTAAAACATATGAACTTGAACCGAAAATATAATATTAAACTTTTCGATTAAAAAGAATGAATTTCGAACCATAAAAACTGCCAATGCATATTGGTTTTTGTGTCTGAGGACCTGAATTTTAATTTCTGATTTTCAATATAAAATAATTCCTCATTCTATGTTCTATTTTGTAAATTTAACTCTAATTACTATCAGGGTGTCTAGTGATCACGCGATTTGAAATTCCCGGTTTTTTCCTGATTTTTCCCCGGTCATATTTTTTTCTCCCGACCAACTTATAGACCAACTTATAGTCTTTTTGTATCTTTTGAAAGTCAACGTATACATAGAAATAGGAATTTTAACTTTTTCTATCTTCATTAACTCACTTTTTTCCGACCCATGACTGAAATTGAAGGGAAAATCGTAAAATAATGGTCAATTTGAACTCAAATGAAACAACTGAACCATTAAAAATGTGTAAACATTTTTTTCTAATAGTTGTACATAAATTTGAAGAATAAATCCTGACAACAGGTTATCACAATTTGAATAAGTATCCAAAATTAACTGAAAAAAATTGTAGTAAATCTGAGATAAGATGCCCAATGAAAATTTGAACTTTTGAATTTTGCAAACTTTATCCCCGAAATTTCTTTTGTTGGTGAAAAAATTCAGCAATTAATTTTCTTCTCTTTTTTAAAAATGATTCAGATTTTCCGCTAGATCGTTTTAATTCTGCGTATATATTTTTTTTTTGTTCTCAATTTGAAAAAATACAATGTATCTGAAGAGAAAAAAAATCTTATGAAAACAAAAAATTGTGTGAAACAATGAAAATTTTTTTCAATTTACTATCGGACTGAGAATACGAAAATTTGTAATTTCATTCCAATTAATGGTCCGAATGGGCCTTGAAACGTTTTTCCCCTGGATAATATCCCCAGGATTTCTTCTGCAATATAAAAAGAATGTTCTCCGTAATGAGAAAATCTAGTTATTTTCAAAGGTAGACAGAAAAAATCTTGTAATTTGAAACAGACAAAAAAGACACATTTTCTACAACTTAAGATTCTATAGTGGTTTCAAATATATTTTTATCCATGATTCACCTGAAAAGGGTACAGCTAGTTGATAAGGTCGATTTTGATGCAATTCTGCGTTTTTATCAGTTTCTATAATTTTTGCTGACCAGTTTGATTCAAGTTTTACATAATATTTTTGGTAAATTAAAAATGCATTTTTTTGTCATTCGATTTTCAAGATTTTTTCAGTCCTTGCAGGTAAAAAATTTCTAAGCACCATTTCTGACCACTGAATTTCATAAAATTACAAATTTTTGTAACCAAAGCCCGATAGTTTTCAAACATCGTTTTTTGTTCCATATCTTTTAAGACTTTTTCCTCAATCAATAATAAATGCATTCTAGGGGTGAAACTATTTTTTAGCCTTTATTTGGTATTTACAAAATCGAAGTCTGAGAAAATATATTTGAAACCTGGATCGGCCAGCGGAACATCCAAAAAATTCCTTGAGAAAATAAATGGAAAGAAGGCAGTATTTTTCACCAAAAGGAAGATATTTAGGGGGTAACCTTTGCAGAATTCGAGAATTCAAATTTTTACGAAGCATCTTGATGTGGTTAACGCCTCATTATGAATATTTTCTAATGAAGTTAGACCTTGTGGCTGCAGATAAAGTACAAATGTAATGAAAAGAAGATAAGATAGAAAAAATCGATTTTTCGATGGAATGCAAGAAACTCCCGGTTGAAAATGGAATTCCCGGTTTTTTTTCGGTCGAATAAAATTCCCGGGGTTTCCCGGTATCCCGGTTCGCTGAACACCCTAACATAAGACAAAAAGTTTTAAACAAAAAAAAAATACCTTTAGACACAAGCCCCTCCTGTTCTTTTTCGAACGAAGCAGCACCCGAAACTAATCCTACTTTTAGTCGAGTGTGCTCGAACGTTGAAGAACTTGCAAACTTTTGCACGACTTTAAAAACCTGCGCTGCCAATTCCTGCACAGGTAAGACAATAAGGCAACGAATTTTCCTTATAAATCTACTCCTCAATATTTCTACGATGGGTAGCACATAAGCCAAAGTTTTACCTAAAAATCAAGAAGCTGATCATTAAATTGTATAAGAAATTATGAGAGTAAATCTTAACATTTTTCTTATAAATTTTTTTTTAACATATACTTTTTATACGTTCAAATTCATATTATTAGAAAAGTAAATAAAGAAATTACCACTTCCTGTGGGAGCAGAGACGCATGTATCCCTTGCCCACAGTCCTTTTTTTCTATCTTCGTTGCATTTTAAAAGCCAAGATAAAAGGCCAAACTGAATGGGAAAGAGTTTATCGAAACCCTGACTCTCAAGAATTTCAATAAGCTTCAAATCCAATTGGCCTTTTTCTTTTACTTCTTTAAGAGAAGGTCCACTATTCAAAACAGAAGAAACAACTTCCGGATTCGCTAACCAATCTGGCAATACTCTTTTAACAATTTCTCCCTTCGTCTGCTTTCCAGCTTTCAAAATTGTGAATTCCTGCCTTTCTTCCTCTGATTCATCATCAGATTTATCAAGATCCTCTGCTAATTTTGTCAATTTTTCTCTTGCTCTCAAGAGATCGTCGTGATCTAAACCTTCTAATGGAATATCTATTTCTTCATTCGGGTTCTTTTCTTTCTTTTTCTTCTTCTTAGTGGACTTAGACAATTGATTTTCCGTTGTATCTGGTTGGAGACTTTCTTTTTCGGCCACTTTTATTCTAGATTCTTGATTAATTTCTTCTTCGGAATGTTTACTCCGTTCCTTTTTATTTCTTCCTGAAATCTCTATTTGGTGAGGTTCTGCCGTACCATTTAATTTTAAATCTTCCACTTTTGTTTCAATCTCATCTCTATCATCTACTTCCATGGAAGAATCTTCTATAGCTTCTCTTCTCTTCCCTCTTTCTTTTTTATTTGTTTCTCCATTTGTAGAACTTTGAGATAAATCTAAATCAACAATAGTATCATCTCTTATTTCTTCTGCAGTCGAAGAATTTAGAGTTCCATTTAATTCAACGCTATTTTTGTTTTTTCCCTTTTTGTGTTTCTTCTTTTTTGTAGCCTTCTGGGTTTCCAGCGACTCTTCAGAAATTTGTGCAGCAGCAAGTTCTTTTTGTCGTTTCCGTTCTGCAATCCTCTTCTGCAGTTCCAGGAGATGATTTTGTTCGGTTTCTGGTGTAACAACTTGCTCATCTTCTCCATATCTGATTTGAATTTCAAGCAAAGTATTTAGTTAAAATATTTTATAACAACATCTATATAATTAAATAGGTTTAGAAACTGATCAACTAGAAATCTTCTTTCTCTGATTAAATTAATAAAGAATAAACGCACACAATAAAACCCACATACTCCCATGAAATTAATAAATATTCTTCAAACACGGTCAATTTAATTTTAAATTAGAGAATAGTTTGAAAGTTTCTAGGAAAATGATTTTCAATTCTACTGATTATATCGAGGGTGTCTACCCGACGGAAGATTTTAAATTCTGGGTAATGCCTTGGATTTTCGATTATTGAAAATTGAGAAGAGTATGAGAGATTGGAATGATTTAAAGAATTTTTGAAAATTTTTAAGTTCTTCATCCCTGATTTGGAGTAGAGATTTTTGAAAGAATTATAATTTGGAACTTGAACAATGGTTTTTTATAACATTCCCTTCTTTTAATTCAGAAACAAACTCCCTGTCCTAACTTAAAAATTATGATTTCTAACCAAATTTCCTGTTCTAAAGTTAATCTTAAATAAAATTTATATTTTCAAACGGGAATTCCCAGTTTTATCTTAGAATTATAATCTTTTAAGGGAGTTCCTAGTCCCAATTGTCAAAATTATTTTTCATCTTCACAGAAATTCCCTGTCACAAACTTAAAATTACAATTCTTTACTAACATTCACTACTCCACGTGAAAATTATCATTCTTCAGAGAAATTCCCTGTGTTACTTCATACATAATAAAATATAGCTTTGAAAAAACTCAAAAATACGATAAGGACCCTTAATGAAGCCGCACAAGAATAAAAAATACCGATTGTTCGTTTCTCTTACCTGTTTATAACAAAAAGACTCATGATGCAGCACGCGACAATTTTGAGGTTATGATCTCACAGCTGTGTCAGCTGTCACGTGTTCGGGTACGCGGGTGTATATCAAACGCACGTGTATGCGCTGTACTTGTATTTATTTTTAATGAAAATAGTGGATAAATAATGTTGATAAGATTTGGATAAACAATGGCGAGAGAACCGAAGTTGACAAACACTATTCCAGAATACTGGCGACCAGCGAAATCACAAAACCCAGTAAGTATTGGCCAAAATTGTTTCTGCGAAACAAGGTTAGGATTCTCAAGTTTTGTTTTCAAATAGTCTAAATGAACTCTTTAAATTTTGAATTAAACAATTATCGTGTGCATATTTACACTGAGCATTATATCTCATAATAGTTCAATTATAAAAAATATTGATTCTTGTTTGCTGGTAAAAATTTCAATTCCAAATTAGAGTTTAATACAAAAATATGCTTTTTTGAGTTTATTGTTATTTGAAAGAAATAATTGATTCATGATTAAAAAATAGTAGTTGTAAACTTGTGGAATGTTGATAGATATTTCTCTGAATTATAGCATTAATATTTAATATACTTTCGGACGATAATGATTAAAACAAGCTCGAATTTCAGTCAGGAAAAGTGACAAATACCGTGAAACTTCCATAATTCGAAATCTTTGAACATTTTGTTTGAACCTTCGGAAATTGGGAATTTGACATCCCATGAGAGTTCATAGTTTCCATAATTCTAAGTACAAAATTGGCCCAACAAAGAATTAACTAGTTTCTAACCAAAACAGATGAATCTACCACAAGAGGTGAGAATCGAAAAAAGATGTTTAACAAAAGAGATGAATTTCCAAGAACGAAAGTTTTTCAATCAAGAAGAGGATTAATTGTAAACTAATTGTTAAATTTTTTATTCAAAACAACGAATTGCCTGCAAAACCATCCAATTCCTAATGCGCAATTATGATTGTTTAGCAAAAAGATGCTTTTCAACAAAATGGATAAAATTTTTAGCAAAGAGATGAACGTTCAATTTACGAAACATTTTTCAGTCAAGAAGAAAACAAATTTTAACCGAATTTAATTCAAAGTTTGAAATAGGACAATTTCATATTGAAAGTTATTAAAATTTCATAATTTTTAGGTAAGCATTCAAGCTCTTCCAATTTGGAATTGAATAATTTTGAATTAAGGAATCAAAGATTGAATTATTTGGAGAATAATCGTCTGAAACGAAAATTTGAAACTCAATGTGCCGCAAAATATGTTGTTGTTATTGTTTTTGTTAAAGTGAATAAAGTGTACAATTTGAAATTGGAACCACAGTAATCTTTCTTCATAAGTAATATGTAAAAATAATAAATGTATATTTTTAATTAAGAGTGCAATCTTTTCCGCGCGCTGTAGCGTGCGTATAATATTGCTAGTTAGTGGAAAAGTATAAGTAAAACGTGATTTCATAAATGAACAATAAATAAATCATTCTTTATACTCTTTCTGATTTTTCCTATCAATTCCCGGCATCAACGTAATTTTCTCTTCTTTTCCAGTTGCTGCAAACTTTGGGTGCTCCACACGTGGAATCTTTCAATTACTTGCTGGGTGAAGGTCTCGATAAAGCTGTGAAAGAAATTTACCCTGTCCAATTCACTCTTGGCAGTGGAGATAGAATAAAGCTATGGATTGAAACTGCTCAAATTAGAGATCCAAGAGTACCGGATGGCACAATCGGTGTAAAAAGTCGTAAAATATATCCTACAGAATGTCGTCAAAGAGGCAGCACGTACAAAGGTTTATTGACTGCAAAAGTGGCATGGTCCGTGAATGGAAAAATACAACCTCCTGTAGACAAGGATTTGGGAGAAGTTCCCATTATGGTCAAAGTATGATATTCTTCAAAACTTGAAATGATTCTGGATTGCAGAGTTTTTAAATATCAAAAACTAAGCAATTTCAGATTGATAGGAGTTGAAATATTGAACCATCCCGAATCGAATAGGTCCCAAGTCGTATAATTGTAAATTCAAATAGTCAAGACTAGACGATTCTCCTTTACTTTTTTCATTTTTTAAGTGAAAAATTACTCTTTATTGCCATGCAAAGGATATCAAGTGAATACCTAAACGTTGATAGATTTTCTGTAAATGTTTTTTTCACTCTGATTCAAACAAAATAAATAAATAGAAATACGAGAAAAGAAGAAGAAAGAGGATTGTTGTTTTTTAGACTTTTGTTTTTTATTGCTTTTTTTATTTTCATTCTCCTTTAATTCAAGTGGCAAGCTCTGAAAGTCCAGACTTACTTGTTTGGTACTGTTTTTGCTTATTTTCTCAATGTAAATCTACTTTGTTACGTGAAACTTGAGCTGTTAAGTTGGAAATCAATCCTTTTTAGTTGAGTATTTAACTTTTTTGTTGAAAATCAGTATTTTTTTGTTTGAATCAACCGTTTTCAATTTGAAATTTTTTTTTCGTAAATTCAACTGCTCGATAAATAGTTGAACCACTTAGTTAGATTTTTGTTTTCTATAGAAATTAATCTTTTTCAGTCGTAAATTGCACTATTTTGTCGCAAATTTGTTTTTTTATTAAAAATGTTTCTTACTTAGTGGAAATTAATCTTCCCAATGGAAAAGTCATCTTTTTGGTCAAAATTTTTGTTTTGTTTTCATTTGTTATTCGCACTATTTGATAGAAGTTTCATTTCTTTCGTTTAAAATCTAACTACTTGGTTGGAAGTTTAACTCCTTTGTTTAAAATTCATTTTTTGTTGTTGTTTCTTCAAAGAAACAAATTTGGAAAAAGTCGATTTTCTTGAAAATATTTCAAGAATATTCAAAGAGAGTCCGGAAAATTTTTTGATGAGATTCTCAGCAATATCTCCAAGGGCCACCTAAATATGAAAGGAATGAATTTTCAACGATGTTTGAACTCTTGAACAAAGAAGATTAAACTTGAACCTGAAACAGTTGTAATTTTTAATAGTCGAATCTTTAAGCTAAAAAGATGAGACTTTTTTATGTGACTGTATAATTTTCTACCAAGAAAAATTAGTTTTCAACAAGACAGTTGAAGATTCGGGAAAAAATAACTTTCGAACAAAATCGTATAATTTGTAACCTCTAATAAGATCAATTTTTAACCAACTGGTTAAATTTTTTAACAAAAAAGATCAAAATTTAATGAAGAAGAGTTGAATTTTCTTCCGGAATATTGAAATCTCAAGCCAAAAAAACGATTATTTAGAAAACAGTTGAATTTTTAATGTGAAAATTGTTTAATTGTTTTAATTGTGTTTAATTGTTTAATGTTTAAGAAAACAGTTAGATTTTCGCCCAAAAAGATGGCTTTCTAACAATAAAAATCCACTTTCAACCAAGTAGTTGAATTTTCAATAAAAAATATCAATTCCCACCAAAAATGTAATAATTTTAATATTCTAACCGAAAAAGGATTTGATAAAAAATCGATAACAGTGGAATCTCAAGGAAAAATATTGATTTTCTATAAAAAATGTGAAAGTTGATATTTAAACTAAAAATCGAAAGTAGTTGAATTGTCAACCAGAATTGTCGAATATTCAGCAAAATTATTGAATTCTTAACCAAATAATAAGATTTTAAACCAAAATATATAAATTTTGAAACCGAAATAATATATTGAAACTAAAATTAAGTATCTCTAACCAGAAAAAAAAATCAATTTTCATCTCTTGAAATTTATTTCAAATATTCTTCTTCTGAATGAATTTTCAACAAAATAATTTCATTTCCAATGAAATAGAATTTTTAACCAAACGAGATGAATAATTCTGAACCAAAAATATAGTAGCAGACCTTTCAAACAAAAAGAAATAACTCAAAAAATGTTTTTCTTTTTCTTTCTCCTTTTTTGATGTTAAAGTTTTTCACCCAGGGAAAATATAATAATTATTCGCGATTTGATTTAATTCGGTCTATGCTGGCA
The DNA here is from genome assembly GCA_011762715.2 of Neuroterus valhalla. NCBI lineage: Eukaryota > Metazoa > Arthropoda > Insecta > Hymenoptera > Cynipidae > Neuroterus > Neuroterus valhalla. The sequence continues at coordinate 13,483 of WSXT02189474.1, forward strand.
TCTAATAATAGGGAGAATTTTTTCACAAATAAAAAACAATTGATAATTTGATATTTCTAATACATGCCAGCGTAGACCGACACAAATAACATTGCGAATAAAAAGAAATAACTTTAAAATAAAAAAAGTTTAATTATCTTATTGTGATCTAATGGTTTCGAAATCGATCTTGTTTGGTTAAAATTGAAACGATCTTGTTAAAAAAGTCATATTTTTGGTAAAAAATTTAGGTACTTGGCTAAAAGTTGAACTACTTTGTTGACATTTTTTTCAATTGTATTCAATTCATCTTTTCTGTTGAATTTCTGTCTTGTTGAAAAAATGATATATTGAATTGAAAATCCAACTATATTATCAAAGATTTATGTATTTTGTTGATCCTTCTTGTTGAAAATTTATTTATTGAAGATACATTAATTCAGTTGAAAGTTTATATCTTTGGTTGAAAATTTGACTTTTTTGTTTTTACTGGAAATGTAACTATTCTATGTTTGCCCAAACATTGAAATTGAAAAATTATCTTTTCTACTTGAAATTCACGTATTCTATGAAAATTAATCTTTTATGGCAAAAAGATATCCTTTTTGAGCATATTAAAAAACTTTTATATTATTAATATATACTCAGTTTATTCATATCAAAGTAACTGTATTGCTAGCAGTATACAATGCTTCAAAATTTATTTGGGTTCAAATGTTGAATACAATTTTTTCAATGTTTTCCTCAAAATTTTTAAAAAGTTTACATGAGAAACCTGGAAATGTCCTGGAATTTCGGAACCTGACTTATGTATCAACTCTGATACAGAAAATTATAATGGGGATTCCCTTCGAATACTTTTTTCCCTAGCTCAAAGTATTTTTAACACTAATATTGAATTTGAAAGAACTTATTTTTTATGGATTTGAAAAGGCTACTTTTATAATAATTTTTTTGGATGCCATAGAGTACTTCAAAGACAATGCAGATCTTTGAGAATGTGTTGTCCGAACATAATTGTTAAATTTTTGTTTTTAATTTTCAACCATTCCTCCTACAAATTTGCATACTTGACGTTGAAGAGGGATCCAAATTTTCATCTATTCTGAATTCATTTTCTTAAATTTTCTTATTCTTTAATTCTAGTCCAAAAAATGCCATCTGAATGGATTGAATCCTACGCAATTGGTAGCCCATAAGGAGCACGAAGATGAGTGGGGTGGTTACTTCATAATCAAGGGCCACGAAAAATTGATAAGAATGTTGCTAATGACAAGGAGAAATTATCCCGTTGCAGTGAGAAGATCTGGTTGGAAGCAACGTGGAAGTATGTACACAGATCTTGGTATCACCATAAGATGTGTGCGAGAAGATTGTACTTCAGTGGTAAATTTCTTTTCGATATTATTTACTTATGAAACGAATCAGATTGATAATTTGAATATTAATAAATTCCTAATAAAATTTATTTTCTTAATTTTTTTTCAAATCTTCCAAAAATAATTTTTCATTTATTTCTAGACCAACACACTCCATTACGCTACTGACGGATCGGTAACGCTAAACTTCTCTTATCGAAAAAATATGCAATTTATACCTCTGCTCTTAATTTTAAAATCATTGATGGACGTACCAGATATTTACATATATAACGCTTTGACTGCCGGCTTCGAAGATGATAAACAATATCACGGTTACATCTCAAACATGATGCGAACAGTCAAGGAAGAAGGTTTGATAACACACGATCAGTGTAAATCTTACATAGGGAAGATTTGCAGAGTCAGATTTTATGAAGTACCTGCAGACTCAAAAGACTCCGAAGTCTGCGACTTTATTATGAAGTAAAATTGTCCTTATTCAGTTTTCCATCCATATTTAAAAGAGAGTGGATAGAAAGGTGATAAATTTTTATTATTTGCTTCAGGTACTGCATTGCAATTCATCTTGAAGATCCAGCGGATAAGTTTCATTTACTCGTCTTCATGACGAAAAAACTGTTCTCTGCTTCCAAGGAAAAATGTGCAATCGAAGGTGTTGACGCTGTCATGATGCAAGAATGTTTGGTCGGTGGTCATTTGTACCTGCAGGTTCTCAAAGAGAAACTTTTCAGTTGGCTAAATAACGCGAGATTGGCGATTATGAAGAAGGCGAGATCGATTAATAATTTCACTCTAAAGCCCCGTGAGAACTTAATTTTTAGTTGCTGATCTCTCTTAAAAGAAAAGTTTTCTATGATTTTAAGAATTTAAATTATTTTATCAATCTTGTTTCATATAAGAAAAAACATAATTTTTAATGGAAGAAATTTCAAACTCGCGAAAATTTAATATCTCAACAATATTTTCAACAATATTTCGTTTGGTAGGTAAAAGTCTTTTTCTTCGGAAAAGAATAAACTATTTTGTTTTAAATTCTTCTTTCTATGCTTAAGAATTTATGTATTTGGTTAAGTAGTTCTATATTTTGTTATAAATTCATCTTTCTGGTAGAACATTAATCTTCTTGATAGAAGAACTCATGTATTTGGTTTGAATTTTAAAAATTTGGTCGAAAATTTATGTATTCATCAAAAAATTCTTTTTCTTGTTTGAGTATTCAACTATTAGGAAAACAATCAATCTTTATTGCTTCAGTTAGGCATGTTCGAAACTTGTTCTTTTTCTGTTACAAATTAATTTATCAAACTGAAAATTCAAGGATTCTATTTCCTGTTGAAAATTTACATTTATAGGTTGAAAATTGAAATATTTGGTTGGGAATCAAACTATTTTCTTAAGAACTCGTCCTTTTTTTGGTGAATTAAACTGGTTGAAAATTAATTTTTTTTTTTTTAAAGTAATTTTCAAGCTGATGCAGGCATTATATTTTTATTCAAAAATGTATGTTTTCAAGTTGAAAATTTCGGTATTTGGTTAGAGGTACATGTCTTGATTGAAAATCGTCGTTTGGTAGAAAATTGATCTCCTTGATTAAAAAATCCATCTTTGTATGAAAAAATGCAATTATATTGTTAAAAATGCAACTTTTCTGTTGGAAGTTCAATTAATTTGATGAAATTCAACCTACTTCGTGAGATTCATCTTTTTGCTAGAAAATTCAACTTATTTGTGAAAAATTCGTCATTTTAAATTGAAGTTAAAAAATGCATTAATTTATTGAAAACTTAACTGTTTTGGTATATTTATTTTTTTTATCGCAATTTTAACTGTTTGTGGAAAGTTAGTTCTTTTGGATTGAAAAGAAAATTTTGGTTCGAAAATTCTATCATATGAGTACAAGTTAAACAATTGTGTTTGAAATTCGTCTTTTTGGGTTGAAAATGACAAAAAAGAAATATTTGAGGATATTGAGAAATAAACTAGGGTGTAGTTACTAGTTTTCCCGAAGAAATAAGCGATTATTAGAAAAAAAATTCAAAGATTTTTCAAAGATTGGTAAGAAACGATGGTAAGAAAGAATATATTTGCCAAAATCATTGTGTGAATGAATGTTTTTTTGTATGTTCGAAAACGTTCCCATTAAAAATAACGTTTCTCATTGAAATGACGTCACTAGAAATATTATTTTTATCCTCATAATCATAGTGAAACTAATTTTTTAGAGATCTAATTCTTGGCATTACAAATATCCTGAGGAGTTCAAAAATTTATTTCAAATTTGTCCTTTTTTCTTAATAGAGGATGTTTTAATGGCGTTGAAGAATGCTGGAACGATTGAAAGTGCGATGTCAAACTTCTTGGCGACTGGAAACATCAGAAGTGATTCAGGTTTAGGTTTAATGCAAAGTACGGGTTTTTCGATAGTCGCTGAAAACATCAACAGAATGCGGTATATGAGTCACTTCAGATCGATTCATAGAGGTGCATTCTTCACGGAAATGAGGACGACTGAACATCGAAAACTTCTTCCTGATGCTTGGGGTAATTTCATAACATTTTACTGCATTCAGAACTTATTTTTCATCAAATTTCAAGCAAATTTCCGACGAAGGGTTGATCAATTTAGAAAAATAGTAAACAAGCCTATGTGAAATCTCTTAAATCTTTGTAAAATCTCTAACATCTTTTCAAATCTTCGTGAAATCTTCGCAGTCATCACGGAGTTCAAATTTGCAACATGAAATGCCTTAGAATGAATTCGTGTGAACTGAATAGAGCCGCGATTTCTTTAGGGCCGGGAAAAAGGTGGGAAATAGCAGTTAAATTTATCTTCTTGTCGGGATTTGTCCAATTTTCATACATAGTTTTAGTGAAATAATTTACTTAGTCTCAAACACTTCCATTTTTAGAATGTGGAATTTTTAAGACCAATTATTGTAAAATTATTTAATTTGTAAGGCTAGACTTTCATGAATTCAACTTTTTTAATCTCGTATTCTTCATTTCAAAATTTAGAACCTTGAAAATTGTGGATTATGCTATTTCAAATACTTATTTTTTAGCTAGATATCGAGCCACCTTTCCTCGTTTTTTTTTTAAATTGTAAGCCTCCTGATCAGAACATGGTTGAAATTGAAAGGATTTCCCAATAATATTTTAAGTATGAAATATCACGAATTTGTTAGGTATCAAATTCAAATTTATCAAGGATATAGATTTTAGAAAAGGAGGCATTATTAGATTAATAATGTTATATTCATAAAATTCATAATTCACTCATTTCAACTCGAAATATAATCGATGAGATCATTTAAAATCTATAGTCTTTCGATTTCAACGATTGAGTATTTTTACGTTCAAAGCTTCCAATATATGAGTTGAAATTGAATTTCTAAAATTTTGAAATTAAACTCATCACAATTCTGCAAGTTTGGTTCAAACCGAAGCCTTTATGAGTGTTCAATAATTTCAGATTGGAACATTGAAAATTTCTTTGTATCAAATTGAAATTGTTGAAAGTTGTAGAATTAGAAACGTAAACCTTCTAATAATTAATTAAGTATGATCCTACTATTCCCAAACAATAAGAAAGAACCAGATGCGCACAGAGGGAGGGGCAAGTGGGTCGATTTGACCCGGGTCCCGCGCCCAAGGGGGCCCCGCTGAAGCCATTAATCCATTAATATGCGAATTTAAAAATAAGGGCCCCACAATATTACAATATTTCGCCCCGGGCCCCCTTCAGCTTCTGTGCGCCCCTGGAAAGAACTTCAGATAAAAATGATTAATATTTGACAATTTCAAACTCGGAGAATTTTAAGTTGAAGAATTGTTATGAACTTGAACTTTAATGTACAAAGTTCATTCAAACTCTTTTACCTTTATATTTACCGATTGTTAAATTGAAGGTGCCAGAAATTTCATAATAAAATTCTACTTTGATACTTCGAAAACTGTACATTCTTAATTATAGCATAGCAAGTGAAGACCGATAAATATGAATCGAATACCTTAAAATATTATAATAAAACTTCAATTTCAAGTTGCAAGGAACAATTTAAGGCATACAGCTTTCAATCTTACATAATTTTTAGATAAGAAAATATTAAATGTTAAGCATTTGGGACCTTCCTGTTTGAAATTAAATCGTTCGATTTGTATAACTTCCAACTTAAAGTCTTGAAAGCCTCTAAAGTTATTAAAAAAATAGCCAGTTTTAAATTGAAGGTATTCAAGTTGAGTAGTTTTCAATGTTCAATGAAATTAAAGAAAAAAAGAATCCAAGGATCGAATTAAAAATTCGAATAACTAGAATAAAAAAAAGAGAAGAGGAAAATAAGGCAGCCTTCCCGTTGCTTCTTTTTTTCTCGTCTTTTTTTATTATAATTTTTTGTGTTACATCAAATAGTGAAACAAATTACATAATATCTACCAATGTTTCGGTGTTCATTCTTTAAATGAAGATATCTGAGAGTATGATCTCCAGATTAGATCCTTGGATTCCTGTTTTTTCGTTTAATTTCCAACAATTTCGTAGTTGATATTTGTTTGAAATTTTTTCGAATTATTTGAAATCTTTGTGAAATATTTGAAATCTTTGAAATCTTCGAAAGCTTCATGAAATCGTGTACATTTATGTTAAATCATTTAAATCTTGCGAAACCTTGTTTTACTCTTTGAAAAGTCATCTTTGGTTCTTAAAAACTTGATAAAGTGACTTAAATTCTATTAAAAATTCCTTATAATTTTTTGTAATATCCTTTTTAATATTCGAAATCCCTTGAAATTTCTTCAAAAGTTTTCAAACCTCTCAGGAATTCCTCAAAATTTTTGAAAATTTTTGAAACCTTCATAATATTCAAATCTTTGGAAAATCCTCATTAGAAAAGTCATCTTTGGTTCTAAAAAACTTGATAAAGTGATTTAAATTCTATTAAAAATTCCTTATAATTTTTTATATCATCCTTTTTAATATTCGAAATCCCTTGAAATTTCTTTAAAAGTTTCCAAAGCTCTCAGAAATTCCTCAAAATTTTGCAAGATTCCGTAAAATATTCCAAGTCCTTTCACATGCCTTTGAACTCTTGGAATACTAAAAAAATGCCTTGAAATCTTTTTAGGTACCCTTGACGAATCTTGGAATATCTTGAAATCTTCTGAAATACCTTGAAACTTTCGAAAGCTTCTGAAAAATTCCTGGTAAAGTCAAAAAATCCCCTGAATTTATTAGAATCGTTTGGGATCGCTTTGAAAACTTTCAGAAGAATTGAAGAAAATTCAGAAATGGGTAAACTTGACCAAAATTCGATAGTGGTTGACTTGATTGCAGTGACTTGAAATCTCTTGAAAATGCCTTGGAATCTTCCAAATAAGACTCAAATATTATTCAAATTTGAATATATCAGAAACTGATTGGAATCTTTGAAACTGCCCTACAATATTTCGAATCTTTGGGAATTTTTTTAAAATTTATTGAAGCTCTGAATAATATCTGAAACTCTAGAAAATACCCTGAAATTTCCTAAATCCTTCAATATCCTTCAAAATGATTGAAATCCATCATATTTCCTTGAAATCTTCCGAAATTCTCTTAGTTATTTTGAATCATTTGATGTTCTTCTAAAATGTTGTGAAACACCCGAAAAGATTTCGAAAGAATTCAAGAAAATGTAGAAATAGATGTAATGTATCTAAATTCGATTGTGGTTAACCCATGGGGCGATTCCATGAAAGGAAAGTGATTTTTTCAGTTTATAAACCTAAATTCAGTGACTTCAAATCTATTCGAAATGCCTTGGTATCTTCTTAAAACATTCTGTAATATTTTAAATATTATAAAACTCCTCCAAACTAATAAAATTCAATAAAAATTCCTTGAAATCTTTTAGAATGCCCTTAAACATTTTTCATCTTTTTAAACTTTCCAAAGCTCTTAAAAATTTCTAAAAATTCCTAAAAATTCTGAGAAAATACTCTCAAATATTTCAAATACTTCGATATCCTTCCAAATGATTGAAATCTGTTAGGAATTACTTCGAATCGTTCAAAATTGCCTTAGATATTTCAAATCATCAGTAATTCCTTGACCGTGAAAAAACCAGGAATTCAATTTGAAAATCGGGAAATTATTCGACTCAACCTAGAAAATTTAAATTTTACCGTGAAAGTACGAGAAATGACCATTTTCTCTTTATAAATTAAAAAGAGATTTTATCATTTTTTTAGCTGAGTTAAGTTCGATAATTAAATTGATGACAGCCCAAATATGCAGAAAGAATTATTTTCTCAATTAAAAAAAATATATATATATTTATCATGCTTTATTTGCTTTTTCCTTATTTATCTGACTTGGGACAGGGAATTTTAGAAAATAATTATAGTTTTCATTTTAGGGGCTGGGAGTTTCAGTAAAGACATATAATTTCACTTGAAACAAGGAATCTTTCCCAGGGAACGGGAACTTTTTGAATAATTTGTATTTGAGTTTAAAATTCGTCAAACTTTGAAAGTCCCCTCTTCATAATTTTAAATGAAGGAAGTACCTCAAACAGTTTTTAGAGTAGGATGAGTAGAATTTCGAAGGAGAAATATTTCTCAATTATAATAACAAACTTGTTCACATTGTTCATTGCGAATTCATCCTGTTTTAGTTAAAAAATCAACTGCTTGGTTAGAAGTTAAATTCTTTTTTTGGAAATTACACTTTTTCGTTGAAGGTGCATTATTTCAATTTAAAATCCACCTCTGATTGAAAATGTAACTACTTTGTTAAAAATCAATTTATATGTTTTAATACAGATTTGAGTATTTAGTTGAACATTGGTTTTTGAATTTAAAATCACCTTTTTCGCATAAATTACATTTATTCCAGTTGAAGATTCATCATTTTACCTGAGAATTCATCAGTTTGATTGAAAATTAATTTCTCCAACTGGAAATTCAAATGTTTTATCCTAAGTGGGAAATGATGTTTTCTAGTTCAAAATTCAACTATTCGGATGAAAATTCGTCTTGATGGATCGATTAATTAGTTGGTTGAAAATTCACATATTCTTATGAAAAATTGATTTTTGGTATAAAATGACCCTTTTTCCGAAAGTTACTTTTCTTGTTTGAATTAAAAATTCAATTATTTCGCTGAAAATTCACATATTTTGTTGAAAAATGGATTTTCTGGTATGAAATCCAAGTCAAACAATTGGATATTTTTCATATCGGTCGAAGATTCATCTGGTTCGAAACTCTCATGTTAGGTTCAAAATTAATTTTCAAGACGAAAATGTTACCAGTTTATTTTTTGAAAATCAAGGTTCGGTCAAAATTTCAACTATTCAAGTGGAGGGTTGGTTTTAAAGTTAGTTCTTTCTATAGAAGCTAATTTTTTTTTGTTATCAGTAATTTTTTTCAACTGAAAATTTAAGTTATTCCAATTGAGAATTTCATAGCTGTAATTAAAATCATTTGAGTTTAACATTTATCTTCTTGGTTTGCAATTTTAACTGTTCCAGTTGAAGATTTTTCTAATTTTAAGTTTAACTGTTCCAGTTTTCGTAGAAAAATGATATTTTTTTCATGGGAAATTAAAGTATTTTTCTCAAATCCAATTGATTTTGCAATTCTTGATTTGTTTTGTTAGAGGATGTTTAGGATAAAAGTCACGAATTGAAATACATGTTTGCGTTTAGCGACAAATGTGAATATGTTACTTTTATTTGACCGGGAAAATTGAAAAACTTGACCTGGAAAAGCCGGGAAATGACCGGGGGTTAGTGTTTAGCTCACCGATCAATTTCATGAAAGAAGAGTGATTTTTTTGTTTTAAAAACCTGAATATTATGACGGTAAATCTTTTAAATATGCCTAATCAAAAATTCGTTGGAATATATAAAATTCCCTTAAATGTTTTAAATCCTTTACAAATATAAATTTGATTTGCAGGGTTCATTTGTCCCGTCAACACACCCGATGGAACACCTTGTGGTCTTCTGAATCACTTGACGATGAACTGCATTGTAACAAAATTTCCTGATCCAAAATTGAAGGAAGCGATACCTCTCATCCTGCTAGATTTGGGAATGTTACCTTTGTCAATCGCAGATGATTGGAAGGGATCACACACTGTAATGCTAGACGGAAAAGTAATCGGCTTGATTGAAGACAAAATCGTCTCGAGAGTCGTTGATAAACTACGGGTCCTGAAAATAAACAGTAAAATTCCTCCCACGACGGAAATTGTATTGGTTCCAAAGAAGAAGGTTCGATCACAATATCCGGGTTTGTTTTTGTTCACTGGACCCTCGAGAATGATGAGGCCTGTTCACAATTTGGCTGTGCAGAAAACTGAACTGATTGGAACGTTTGAACAAGTGTACCTGGATATTTGTATTAAACCAGAAGAAGCTTACGAGGGGGTGCGAAAATTTACGTTTTGAAGGTTGCTACCCGTCAGGAAATTTCAGAAGTCAGGGAATTTAAAACTGGTCAGGGAAATTTGGGAATTCCAGGGAAAATTCAAGAGTCAGAATTTTCCAAAAATTGAGGTTGAAGTTAATAAAATTCTATATGACTTATGTAAGTTAACATTTTTGGAGATCAATTAAGAAAAAAAAAAATTTAACTTGAAAATTATAATCGCCCATCTGTAAAGTCGTTTTCATGCCTGAAAGAAAAATTCATAAATTTCAGGGGCGAGGTCAGGGAAAATGAAACATTGGTCAGAAAAAAGTCAGGCAAATTCAGGGATTTTTGGAATTAGTAATGAGTAGCAACCCTGGTTTTTTGTAATTGGTATTTCATAATCATGATTTAATATCAACAATATGTTTTCATCTACAGTTAACAACTTATCAGGAATTATCGAAGACTGCCTTTCTCAGTAACCTGGCGTGTCTAATTCCAATGCCAGACAATAACCAGAGTCCCAGGAATATGTACCAGTGTCAGGTGAGTTTTGAATAAGGAAAGTTGTTCCCTAGATAGAAGAGTAGGGAAAAATAAAATTCAAAAGTATGAAAAATTTCACAGTCTTAATGAAAAACGCTAGAAATACTTTTCTTCCTTCAAATTAACCCATGCGTTGTCCTTTTATCAAATTCAGGTCTATCATATCTATTTCTTAATTTTGTTGAATTGTTTTGAATTATTTTATTATATTTTGAAGGACTAGAAAGAATTTTTATAGATTAGAATAGTTTGATGAGGTTGCAAATTATTTTAAATATTTTAGGGCATTTTTAAAACTTGCAAGAAATCTTCAAGAGCTTTAAAGTGTTTGGAGGATTCGAAAAGATTAAAAATATATAAGAGTATTTTGAAAAATTCAGAGGAATTCTTCAGAGCTTTCAATCATTCGAAGGGATTTCCGGAGACTTTCAAGATTTTAGGATATTACAAGAGATTCCAAAGAACTTTAAATAGATTTTAATAATTTGGAGGGTTTTCGAAGGATTTGACATTTTTTGTGGGCTCTTCCATAAATTCCAGAAAGTTTAAGAGAAAAAGTTTCGAAGGAATTCCAAAAGATTTGAAATATTTATGGTTATCTTGAGAAATTCCAAGGAATATTTGATAGATTCCAAAAGTTGAAGGGATTCTCAAGGATTCTAAATATTTCAAGATATTTTCACAGATTCCAATGAATTTTTGATATCTTTCAGTGATTTGATGAGATTCAAAGGGTTTTGAAATATTGTAGGGTATTGCTGGAAATTTCCGGTAATATCTGAGTTTACAAAATTTTTAAGTAATGTTGGAAGATTCAAAATATTTTACGTTATTTTCTGAAATTCCCACGAATATAAAAAGCAGCTGCTGAAAGTTTTGGGGCATTTCGAAAGATTCCAAAGGACGCAAAATATTTTTGGATATTCAAAAAGATTCTGAAAATTTTTTTATGGATTTCAATCATTTGAAAAGATTCCGAATAATTTTGAAGATTTCAGGACATTTTTAATGATTCCAAAAGATTCCGAAGAGTTGAAAAAAATGCCATAAATTGCGAAGTATTTGAAGTGCTTATGGTATTTTGAATATATTCTTGTGGTTTGATAAAATTTAAAGGATTTTTAACGGATTTTCATCATTTGAAGTGATTTCAGAGAATTTTGAAGGTTTTGTGATATTTTTCAAGATATCAGAAATTTTTGAAAGCTAAAAAAAATTCTTAAATTCTGAAGGATTCAAAATATTTAGAGGTATTTTCAAAGATTTTCAGGAATATCCAAAAGATTTCAATAATTGGAAGGGTTCTCAAAGGATTGGTAAAGTTTTTGGATGTTTCGAAAAATTCCAAGCTTCAACAAACTTTGGCATATTTCAGGATTGCGAATATTTCAAGTGTTTTTCCAACATTTCAAAACATTCCCAAGGGGCTAGAAAAAATTTCAAGGAATTTCCCAATGTTTTAATAATAATAATAAGGGACTTAACAGAAATTCTATGCGTTTTGGAAGATGTAAAAGATTGTAGCGGGAAAAAGCGGGAAATAAACGGGATTTTTATTGAAAAACGGGAATTTTAAGCGATCCTGTAATGTTTGTAATTGAATTACAAAGAGACTCACAGAGATAAATTTTTTGAAATAATTTGTTAAAAATTTTTCAAAACAAAATATGGCGAAATCAAGTTCTTTCAAAACTTAATTTCGCGAATATAAGATTTCTAGTCATAACTAGATAGCTGATTTAAATTAGTATTAAATTAGTAATAGCTTAGCTGATTTTAAATTTGCTATTAATTTTGCAACATTTTGTTCAAACAATTTGTTTGGATGAGTTATTTCTGATTTCAATTTTGACCATACGACTAAAAAATTAATCTTGCATTGTCTAAACGGAATACTAATAAGGCTTTTAGTGCTTATAAGAAAATGAATAATAATACAAATACAACATATGTTAACTAAGGGGTTTTTTCGTGCGCTAATTTCAAGTTTGCCTTTAGTTTTGCAAAAAAAAAAAATGTTTAACAGATTTTTTTTTCTAGAATTATTTTCAATTTATGACAAATTGTATTTTTAAATAGGAACTATTTTTTAATCTCATTGTATATGAACAAATATGTTCTTAGAATTGATTGAGTTGTTTGAATGAATCTGTTTGAAAAAATGAATTACTTGAAAAATTGATGGAATTGATAGTCAAGTTATTTTTGCTATTTGATCACTCATTCTGTAAATATTTTTTTGTATTTTTTATTACACTTAAAAAAATATTTTTTATCTTTTTCTTTGTAATTATTTTATCATTTCTTACATCTCAAATTTATAAATTAGGAGCTTGAAACTCAGAATTATTTTTTTCTTATTCTTCAATTATTAACACATCTTTTACTGCTGTATGGATTTGAAGTTTTGTATTTTTCATCTTGTATCTCATATGTCATGAAATATATTTTCGAAGTTATTAAAAAACAATCTTTTACAGAATATTCTACAATTTCCCATGGTTTATTACAACATTTATTTTTGTTCCACCAATGATGAGTCTATAAGATGTAAAAATAAGTATTCAATTATAAAGCATTTTGCCTCGAAAAGTTTTGAAAGAAATATCTTTCTCAAGATCACTGATTAAGAATATAAAGACCTTACTGTTAATTAACCGTACTTTATCTCGGCAATTTAATTTAGCGATTCCGTATGATTATTTGATTAATCGAATAGTCATTAGTCCTATTAGTATGGAAATTCGTAGACTAAGTGTTTATCAGTTTAGAATTTATAGGTTTATGATTAAGAGTCTAGGATTTTAGGGTTCATGGATTTAGAGTTCATCGGTTTAGGTTTTATGGTTTATAAGTTTAGGGTTTATGTTATTTTGCATGCTTTTTGCAATATATTGCAAATTCAGCAATAATTGTTGACACAATTTATTTAAACGAATTATTTTGAAAAATTTCGCTTCGTGAGTCTCTTTGAAATTCATTTACAAACATTTCTGTCACGGCACTTGCAAGTTTGAACTAGTAAACAAGATAGTTCGACACTCGCATTGCGGACTACAAGGTTAAGTGTGAAGGAAAGAATTGCAGATGAAAAAAGCACATGAAAAAAAAAAGAGAAAATTTATGTAAGATTTCGCGGCAGTTGGCGAAGAGCTAGAGAATTTAATGAGCAGGCGTTAAGAAATGTGATTGTATTATTGGATTTATGTTATAATATTTATATTACAAAATGTATTATTTATTGATATTAAGCGATGTAGTTTTTTTCGACCAGGGTAGTTGAATTTAGGAAAGATATTATATGTAAATTTTGTGATCTTGTGTATAAGTTGTAAAAAATCTAAAATAATTTTGAAATTTTGAAACTTCACTCTAAATTATTTATTGATAAATAAATATTTCAAAATATTTAACTGTCTTTTTATAACGGGAAAATTTCAAAATCTGACGGGAAAAAGGCGGGAATTCTATCATAAGTCTGAGCTAGACACCCTGTTTGAACATCATTCAGAATGTCCTAGTCTGTATCCCCAAACGAATAAATTTATTATTTTAATTATCCAGTATCTGATAGTATTTGTTTTGCATTACCACTAAAGTATATGCGACTTATCCGTTAATTTCATGTGACTATTACGATTTTTTTGGAGACTTTAAGTCTATCCGTCCCATGATGGAGCGTATAATAAATTTTAGTTGATTTTTCAGATGGGTAAACAAACAATGGGAACTCCGTGTCTCAATTGGCTCCAGCAATCTGAGACTAAATTATATAGATTGCAAACTCCAGCGACTCCGTTATTCAGACCAATTCATCACGATGACATCGGATTGGATCAATTTGCCATGGGTACCAACGCAATAGTAGCCGTTATTTCGTACACGGTAAAATATTTGGAAGCAATTGGAAATTAGGGGTAGACATTTTTGAACTGAAAAGTTGAATCTAAATTGCTATCTATTTTTAACAGGGTTACGACATGGAAGATGCTATGATAATAAACAAAGCTTCTTACGATAGAGGACTCGCCCACGGCATGATCTACCATTCTGAGTTCGTGGACCTAAAAGAGCCGAAGGATTACTTTGCTCTGGATCCCAAAAATACAGAATATGAAGGCTACTTACAAGCAGACGGTTTGCCGATTCCCGGCACTAAGCTCAGAAAGAAGGACCCCTTATATTCGTAAGTTAGAATTACTCCTTGGGGTTGCTACAGAACCTGGAAAATCTGTAAAAGTCCTGGAAATTTACGAAAGATACTGGGAATTTGTATTGTCATTGCTTTTTGGAGTTTTAATTAGGGTGGCGACTTGACCGGAAAACCGGGAATTTTATCGACCGGGAAAAAATCGGGAATTTATTTTAAAAACCGGTAATTTACGTGACTCAACCTAAACTATTCAAAATTCTAACAAGAAAAAAAAACGATAAATGACCGCTTTCTTTTTATGAATAAGAAAGATACCTTATCATTTGATTTGAAGAAAGTAACATTCCTTTAATCTGTTTCTCAAAATATTAAAATTATTCTATACTTCATGAGAGTTTTCTTATTTTTCAAATAAATAAATGAGAGAAAGAATTTTTATTTTTTTTCTATTATAAGAAAAACGTTTTGCAAATTTGTTGCTCTGTGATATTTTTTTTTAGCTGACTCAAATTTGATAATCGAATTGATGATAGCCCAAACGTACAGAAAGAAATAATATATTAATTTTTTCAAAAAAATGTGTTTATCACATTTTATTTGCTTTTTCTCACGTATCTCACTGAGACAGGGATTTTCAGAAAATAAATGTGACGCGATCTGAAGAAAGACCCCTAAGAGGCCAAATGTAATTTTAGAGGAGAAGAAGGAGAAGTGGCGACGGGCCGATAGGACTCTCTTGAACGACAATGTTTAAACGCTCGTACTGAATAAGTTATTATTGATGATATTTTTCAACTTAACCACCTCAAACAGCAAGTTCGAATCTACGTAAAACATTCAAAATCAGAGAATCGATTTTTGGCCGATTAGGGGTCTTTCTTCAGATCGCATCACAAGTATAGTTTTTATTTTAGGGCAGGGAGTTCTAATGAAGAAGTATAATTTCATTCGGAACAGGAAATTTTTTACATGGAACGGGAATTTTTCAAACTAATTATAAATCGGATTTAGAAGAGAGAAGCTTCATAAAATCGTCCCTTCAATTTAAAATTCGTCACAATGATAAAGTCCCCTCTTCGTTATTTTAAATAAAGAAAGTACTCCAAACTGTCTTTATAGTAGAAGCGAGAGTAGTAAAAGTAGTATTCCGAAGAAGAAATATTTATGAATTATGATAGAAAACTTGTTTACCTGATTCATTGCAAATTCATTTTTTTTAGTTGAAAAATCAACTACTTGTTTCAAATTTAAACTTGTTTGTTGAAAATTTTTTATTTTTTTTTTTTTTGAATTTGCATAATTTTTATTCAAAATTCACGTCTGGTTGGAATTGTAGCTACTTTTTCAAAAATCGCTTAATTTTTTTCTAAAAAAAATTCAAGTATTTAGTTGAGCATTGATATTTGAATTTGAAAATTTAACTATTTCTTTGAAACTTGTGTCGTGGAAAATGAGCCTCCTTTGAAGAAAATCAATCTTTATGGTTAAAGTTCATCTTTCCGCTTAAAAAACATCTATTCCCATTGAAGATTCATCATTATACCTGAGAATTCATTAATTTAGGTTAAAATTCAATTTCTTCAACTGGAAATTTTTTTTCTAGTTCAAAATTGGACATATGATGAAAATTTCTCTTTTTGAATTGGAAATTCAATTATTTCGTTGAAACTTCACATATTTTATTGGAAAATCGATTATTGGGTAGAAAATTATCTTTTCCTTCGGAAGTTGATATTCTTCTCCAAAAATTCTCCTTCACGGTTAACAATTCAAGTTATACAGTTGAACATTTTTCATAATAGTCGAACATTGATCTAATAAAAATCTAATGTTTGTTTCAAAACTAATTTTTTGAGCCCATAAGGTCACTATTCCGTTTTGATTTGAAAATTTTTATTTTTATTGTTCAAATTGCAACCATTTTCTTGCAAAATGTATTTTTTGGTTTAAAATAAATTTTTTGTCTAGTTTGAGGTTCATATTTTCAGTTAAAGATTCGTATTTCTGGTTTAGATATGAAATACTTCAGATGAACATTTATAATTTCATTTGATTCTTCATCATTTAGTGCATAAACGTAATCATTTGTTTGAAGGTAAATTTTTTTTTGTGATAAGTAATTTCTTTTAACTGAAAATTCAAAATACTCCAATTGAGAATTCCATAGTTTTAGTTAAAAATTCATTCGTTTAGTTAAACATCAATTTTTTTCAATCTAAAATTTGTTTATTCAAATTTTCGTTGCCAATATTCTTTTTTCAGTAGAAGTTAATTCATCTGTTTGAAAACTCAACTCCTCCAGTTAGAGATTTCAGTTTGTTGTTTCAGTCAAAAAATTTTATGCTTGGTTTGAAATGGGTTTTTACACTAAAAATGTTACTGTTCCATTTTTGGTTGAAAACAATAATTTGTTTAGTTCGGAATTCGACTATTTTGTGGAAACATTGCATTTTTTCTCAGAAAATTATTCTTTCTATTCGAAAATTAATTTTTTTTTTTTTTTTGAATCTTCACCTTCATGGTTCAATATTGAAGTTCTCTCCATTTAAATATTGATCTTTTTAGCTAAAAATTCATCCTCTTGGTTTGAAATTGAACTGTTCTGGTTAAACCGGTTAAAGGTTCATAATGTTTTTTGAAAATTCATCACATTGTTTGCAAAATAAACTATTTTGTTGGAACTCCGTTTTTTTTGTTATCGTTGATTGATTTTTTTAATTGTAAGTTTAACTGTTCCAATTTTTGTAAAAAAAATTATTTTTTGTGTTCAAAATTTGAGTATTCTTTTCAAAATTGATTTATTTTGCAGTGTTTGATCTGCTGTGTTAAAGGATGCTTAGAATGAACGTCATGAATAAGAATGAATGTTTTTGTTTTGCGAAAAATATAAATATATTACCTCTAGTTGACCGGGAGAAATAAAAAACTTGACCGTGAAGAACCAAGAAATGACCCGGAATTTGGAATTGTCTGCCAAATCGCCACCCTGGTAATGATTATTTTAGTACTTTCCTGCTTATTTTTAAATCTAAAATTTGAAGGGAATGATTAAGTTATACGTTCTAAGAATTTAAATTAGCGCAGGAAGGTGAAAATGAACATTTTTCAAAGGAAAATTTTCTGCGTAAGTTGAAGGCTCTCATCAATTAGCATAAAATGAAAAGTTTCAAATGTTTCTCTGAAACTGCATTTCAATACGAGTAATTTTCAAAAAATATACCTTGATAGCGTTAAAACCACTTGAGTTATGGGAGTTAACAAAAAAGACCAAAATGTTGAATTTCCAATGTCTCTCAAGTTTTTTGAATTTCTCAAAAACCATTCTAGAATTTTTCTTTCAACTTCTGAGAGAACAAATAATACAATTTTCATTAAGATTACTTACAATACGTTGAATTTTTCAAATGATTTTACATGGAATTGCTCTAAATCATCCTTCTTTATCATTTGTAGTTTCTGGGATTCAGATCGCTGCGAGTTCCAAGTAAAAAAATACCATGGAGCAGAAGACGTTTACGTAGATAATGTGAAATTGTGCGGTAATTTCCAGAGTAATGCTCCTAGAAGAGCTTGTATAACTTATCGAATTCCGGTTTGTACATCTTATTTACTTTCTCACAAATTATAAAATAAAATATAGATCATGTGGAATATTAATGATATTGAATAATATTATTTGCAGCGTAATCCGGCTATTGGAGATAAATTCGCTTCCAGAGCAGGTCAGAAAGGTATTTGTTCTCAAATGTGGCCTCAGGAAGATTTGCCTGTTTCGGAAACGGGATTGGTACCGGATATTATTTTCAATCCTCACGGGTTTCCGAGTCGGATGACAATTGGTATGTATGATAACTCAGGGTGGCGACTTGAACGGAAAACCGGGAAAGAACCGGGAATTTCATTGACCGGGAAAAGACCTGGAATTCAATTTGAAAACCGGGAATTTACTTGACTGAAACTAGACTATGAAAAATTCTACCGAAAACATACGAGAAATGACTACTTCCTTCTTATGATTCAGAAATAGATCTTATCATTCGATTTAAAGAGTGTAACGTTCCCTTAATCTGATTCTAAAAATATTTAAATATATCTTTACGTCCTGAGAGGAAGAAGTTTTCTTTTTCCATTATAAGAAAAACGTTTTGCAAATTTGTTGCTCCATGAGATTTTTTAGCTGACTCAAATTTGATAAACATTGACATTGCGAATTCATCCTTTTTTAGTTAAAAGATCATCTGCCTGTTTCAAATTTAAACTTGTTCGTTTTTTTTTTAAATTGATTCATCAATGATTGATTTTTGAATTCGAAAATTGAACTTTTTCTGAGAAATTATATACTTTGAGGAAAATTGGCCTTTTTTGTAGAAAATTAATCGTCATGGTCAAAAATGTATCTTATGCTTGAAATACATCTATTCCCGTTGAAGATTCATCATTATACCTGAAAATTCATCAGTTTGGTCGAAAATCCATTTCTCCAACTGAAAATTCAACTGTTTAATTTGCAGTGGAAAATTGATCTTTTCTAGTGCGAAATTCGACAATTAGGTGAACATTTGTCTGTTTGAATTTAAAATTCAATCATTGCGTTGAAACTTCACATATTTTTTTCTTCTTTGCCATTAACAATTCAAGTAAAACATCTTTCGTTCTTATCGACAGAAATGTCACTTTTCCTTCCTTGTTTGAAAATTTTCATTTTTATTGTTCAAGTCGCAACCATTTTGTTGAAATTTTTTTTGCATGAGAATTAATTTTTTGGCAAAAACCGAACTATTCTAGTTAAATGTTCATCATTTCAGATGAAAACTCGTGTTTCTAGTTTAAAATGCAACTACTTCAGTTTAGCATCTACGATTCCAATTGATTCTCCATCATTTTGTGTAAAAGTGAAATAATTTGTTTGCAAGTTAGTTTTTTTCGTTTGTTAAAAGTTAGTTCTTTTTATTATAAGTAATTTTTTATACTGAAAATTTAACTTATTCCAATTGAAAATTCCATAGTTTTAGTTACGAATTCATTTGTTTAGTTAAATATCCTTTTTTCGATTTGAAATTTGATTATTCAAATTTTCGTTCAATAATCTTTTCCAGTAAAAGTCAATTTATCTGTTGGAAAACTCAACTCTTTCAGTTAAAGATTCTCCTTTCAAGCATGAAACACTTATATGCTTGGTTTTTTGAACTAAAAATATTACTGTTTCATTTTTGGTGAAAAATAATTAAGTTTTGGGTTTGAAATTCGACTATGTTGTTGAAACATTGTATTTTGTCTTAGAAAATTATTCTTTCTATTTGAAAATTTATCTTCTCGATTGAAGATTCACCTCCATGGTTGAAAATTGAAGTGCTCCAGTTAAAAATTTATCTTTTTATTTGAATATTCATCTTCTTCATTGAAAAATGATTTATTTGGTTGGAAATCCGTTTTTTTTTATCGTAAATTGATTTTTATGATTGAAAGTTTCACTGTTCCAATTTATGTAAAAACAAAAGAATTTTTTGCCGTTGAAAATTTGAGTATTCTTTTCAAAATTGATTTATTTTGCATTGTTCGATCTGTTGTGTTAAAGGATGTTTAGAATGAACGTCATGAATAACAAATAAGGTTGGGGTTTTGCGATAAATATAAATATATTACTTCTAGTTGACCGGGGAAATTAAAAAACTTGACCGGGAACAACCAGGAAATGACCGGGAATAGGAAATCGTCCGCCGAATCGCCACCCTGTAACTGTGATAATTTGCTATTCATTCATTCATTCATTCATTCATTCATTCATCCATTCTATTTGTTTTTTGTTTCGTGATTTTTTTTCAGCATCCTGATCCTGATCCTGATTCATGATTAATTTCGTTTTAAACGAGAATAGGAATTATTCAATTTTGAACGCTTCAAGTTAGAATTTATTCATTTTCAAATCTTCTAAATGGAAATCATAACATTTTCAACTTTCTCAAAATTATTAACTTTGAAGGTTTACTGATCAAAAATCATTGATTTCAAGCTGTGAAAATTGCAGTGATCTGTTTTATATCTGAATCGTTTTTTTTCTTTTGGTGTGGAAAAATCCATCCAATCATTTTCAGTGGCACTTAATATTATATAATATTATCGGTATCTGAAAAAAATTTTTATTATCTTCAGAAATTTCAGCATTATATTTAAAGTAACAATTTTCAATGCGCATTTGTAAGATAGTTGAATTTTTGAAGCCTAGAAATAAAATTGTTCAATTTCAAAACTGAAATTCGAGAATATTGGTTTTTCTGTTTTTATAAATTTTGAATGAGTCCTCCGTCAATCGGATGGAATGTTATAATCAACAATGTTCAATTGGAAAACGTCTAGGTAAATAACTTTGAAAATATTTGAAATTGTTGTATATTTCATAATTTTTATGAATCAAAAAACGAAAATTCCTTTTTTTCTTCGTTGAAAATTCATATTATCTGGTTAAAATTTCAAAATTAATCTGTTTTGGTTGAGGATTCTGCTACTTTGTTGAAAATTCATTAATTTTAGTACTTAAGTACTTTTTTACTTCTAGAAAGTGAAATCTGGTTTGGTTGAAAAATCAACTATGACATGTTCCGCCGAGAACTCATCTACTCTAGTTTGATGAATAAATTACTTGATTTGGAGATTTTATGGTCGAAAATACAACTGTTTTGTCGAAGCTTCGTCCTTTTGGATTGTGAAGTAATAATCTTTCTTAGTTGAAAATGAAGTTCTTTGTTGAAAATCCATTTTTCTTGATTTTATATTTCATCTTCCTTAGTTGAGAATAAACTTTTTTGTTGGGAATTCAACTATTTTTTGTTTAATACTTATCTTTTTTGTTTGAAAATTCAACTGTTTGGTTGAAAATAAATCTTCAAAGCTTTGAAACCGAAATAATGGATAAAAATATCAACTTATTTAGGGTGGCGACTTGACCGGGAAACCGGGAAATGACCGGGAATTCCATTAAAAACCGGGAATTTTCTTGACTCAACCTAGACAATTAAAAATTTTACCGTAAAAATACGAGAAATGGCTGCTTTCTTCCTGTGAATTAAAAAGATATCTCATCATTTGATTTGGAGAATGTAACTTTCCTTAGGTCTGATTTTGAGAGCGAGAATTTCAATTTTTTTCCATTAAAAAAAAACGTTTCCCGAATTTATTGCTTTCTGAGATTTATTTAGTTGACCGAAGTTTGTATACTGGAATTGATGATAGGCCAAACATACAGGACGAGTCATTTTCTCACTTTTTTCAACATAAAAAATGTTGTTTCTTTTCATGTTCTATTGACTTTTTCCTTATTCATCTGACTTGGGACAGGGAGGTCGAATACTTCGAGTATTCGAATTGAGAAAAGAGGAAATTCAGAAAATTGCTCTTCTAATTTTAAATTCGTCAAAATTTAAAAAACCCCTTTTCATAATTTTCAATGAAGAAAGTACCTCAAACAGTTTTTAGAGTAGGATGAGTGGTATTTCGAATGAGGAATATTTCTAAATTATAATAGAAAACTTGTTCACATTGTAATTGGAAATGTGACTACTTTTTTGAAAAAAAAATTCATCTGTTTTTAGTGAAGATTCAAGTATTTAGTTTAACATTGATTTTTGAATTAAAAAGTTAAACTATTGCTTTCAGAATTTATTTTCTTTCTCGAAAAGTCGCCTCTTTGTAGAAAATTAATCTTTATGGTTGAAAATGTACCTTTTTCGCATAAAATACATTTATTCAGTTAAAGATTCATCATTTTACCTGAGAATCCATCAGTTTCTTTAAATTAACTGTTTTATCTTAAGTGGAAAATGATCTTTTCTAGTTCAAAATTCAACTATTTGGATAAATATTCGTCTTTATGGATTGATTAATTAGTTCGTTGAAAATTCACATATTTTGTTGGAGAAATGGATTTTTTTGTAAGAAATTATATTTTTCTTCAAAAGTTACTTTTCTTGTTGGCAAGTTCTTCTTTACGGTTAACAATCCAAGTTAAACAGTTGAATATTTTTCATATCAGTCGAAAATCCTTCTGGTTGAAAACTC
>WSXT02189475.1:0-20020 GCA_011762715.2 Neuroterus valhalla
GACAGACACATTCGTAAAAACCGGTTTTTCGGGTTCAGGGGGTCTCAAAACGTGGACATTTGACAAAAACGGGGGGGAGGGGTCAAATTTTACACAAATCTAATACCTTCTCTGATGAGAATGTAAAAAGGAACTTCACTAATTCTACACCTTTGTGAAGGAATGTCGATGAATGAGGCTACGTGAATATCGAAAATATAACCAATTGAAAATTATAAGTTAGATAACAAATTATTAAATAACCAATTCAAAAAACGTGCACCTCTACGTCAAAGTACGATTCTTCATGAGTATTTTCAAAAAAAAAAGCTCCGATCCGTTAAAAATTGAGGAGCCGGTTGATTTTTGTCCCAAAAAAGTGCTTTTTTTCCACTGTGTGGCGGTGAGGGGGGTAAACACTCCCGAAATCGGTAAGGTAGTTTATGGAAGGCCCCTGAAAGGGAAGGAGAAAGCGAGAGAGATTTTATAATGTAAAAAAGAAGTATGTAAAAATTTAGACAGGTCGGTACTGTGAATCAGATGCGTGCCGGCGGCGAGCGAAGCGAGAACGGTCAGTGTTGACCGTAGTGTATTCGTGTATCGAGTATTCTGTAGTGAATGTGGTGCTCGCTGTAGTGAGTGTATCAGTGTACAGTATACAGTTATACACTGTACACAGAGAAGTCGGTGCCGAAGGGTTAATCGAGAACGCGTTGCAGTTTGGTATTTGGGTCTTCGGGTGGGAGCGAACGGACCAACAGAGTATAATAGGAAGCACTGGAGGGGGGGAGAATCATCGAGGGTAGTTTGAGCGTGAACCGGCAATTTCACAGGACCACGATTGTTGGTTTTAGAGACCGCCCATTGCGAAACGACCTTCACAACAAAAAAGAACTGCCACTACTTTTTCTCCATTCATAAAATCTTGGCCCTAAAACTTACTACAGAGGCTTTTCTAAATTTTCTTTATTTGACATTTGGCACGTTTTCCAGGGTCGGCTTTAATGCAATAGCGCCCTGGGCTTTTAAACTCGAGTTTAAACTCTCCTGGTCTTTTCCCGATTCTATTCAAGAACTGATATTGTATTGTTTATCAAAAGTAAATGCACAGAGGGATTATTTAATAAATTGCATTCAATTCACTGGTTCTCCTTGATCCTACAAACGTAATGTCAATTTTTCAACAAAGTTGGCCAACTCTCCACTAAAAAGATCAAATTCTCGGACATTGGCGATTTTTCAAGCTAATAAGATTAATTTTCTATGGAAAAGTTAGGTTTCAACCAAAAAAGATTGTTTTCAAACAGTTGAATTTTTAACCAGATAAGATGAAACGAATAGCAAATGAGATGAAATTTCAATAAAAACTTGTGAATTCATTGTGAACGAAGCGATTTTTTAGTCGAGAATGAAAAAACAAAAACACATGAGCCGTCATAAAACGCCTGGCAAAAGTGATAACTCCATATTAATATGGAAATTGGAGTTGTTCGTGTTCGAATTTTTCAAACGTGAAAAAAGTGTGAAGCGCGTAAGCTTCTTATCAACAAGAGAAGAAAAGAAGAGGAAGAAGGAAGGGAGGAAGAATGGAAGTAAGAAAGCCCAGAAAGAAGTGAAAGGGAGAAAAAAGGAAGTTGAAAGAAAGAAAGAAAGGACGCAATAAAGGAAGGAAGGATAGAAGAAAGGTAGAGAAAAGTCAAAAAGAAATAAGAAAGAAAGGAAGAAAGGAAGAGGGTAATAAACGAAGAAAGAAAGATACGAAAGAAGGAAGGGAGGAAGGAAGGAACGAAGGAGGAAGGAATGAAGAAAGAAAACAAGGAAGAAAGAAAGCAAAGAAGCAGGAAAAAGGGTAGGAATCGAGGAATAAAGTGAGGTGGAAAGAAAGGAAGAAAGAAATGTAGGCGGAAAGGAAGAAAGGAAGGTAGAAAAAAGGAAGAGAGGTAGGAAGAAAAGAAGAATGAAAGGAAGAAAAAAAAGGGGAATGAAGGAAGGACTTCAAGAAGGGAAGATAGAAAAAAAGGAAGGGAAGAAGAAAGGAAGAAAGAAAGGAGGTGGAAGAAAGTTGTAACGAAGGGAGGATTGTTCAAGGAAAGAAAGGAAGATAAAAAAGGAAAAACGAAAGAAAGAAAGCAATGAATAAGAAAAGGGATAGGAGGATAGAAAGGAAGCAAGGAAGAAAAAAAGGAAGAAAGTAGAAAAAAAGAAAGGAAGGTATGAAGGAAGAAAGATGAGGAGGACTAAAGGGAGATAGGAAGAAGGAAAGAGGGGAATGAAGGAAGGAAGGAAGAAAGAAAAATGGGACAAAAACAAGCAGAGAAGAAATAAAGAGAGGAAGCTAGGAAGAAAGGAAAAAAGGAAGATAAAAGGGGAGAAGGGCAGGAAGGAACGTGAAAAAAAGAAACAATCAAAGAAAGAAAAGAAGAAAGGAAGGGAAGAGCCAAGAAAAAAATAAAGATAGGAAGTGAGGGAGAGGGGGGAGGGGGAAGAGGAGAAAGATAGAAAGGAAGCAAGGAAGAAAGTAAGAAATAAAAGAAAAAAATAGGGAGGAAGTAAAGAATAAAGAAAGGAAGGTAAGGAGGAAGGAAGAGAGAAAGGAAGAAAGATAAGAAGGATGAAAGGAAGAAAGGAAGAATGAAAGAGGAAAATGAAGGAAGGAAGAAGGAAAGAAAGATGGGGAAAAAGGAAGCAGGGGAGGAATAAAGAAAGGAAGGTAGGAAGAAAGGATAAAAAGTGAGAAGGACAGGGAGAAACGTGAAAGAAAGAATGAAAGAAAGAAAATAAGAAAGGAAAGGAGGAACCAATAAAAAAAGGAATATAGGAAGTGAGGGAGAGGGGGGGGGGTAGAAGTGGAGGGAGAAAGCAAGGAAGGCAAAATGGAGATAGAATGAAGTTAGGAAGACGAAAAAAAGAAAAATGTTAATGAAGGAAGAAAGAAGGCTAGAATGAAGGAAAGGAAGGAAGAAAGAGAGACAACAACAAAGGAAGGAAGGTAATCAAAGTGAAGAAATAAAGGGAGAAAGGAGAAAGGAAAGAAGGAAGAGAGGAAAAGAGATTGGAAGGGAGAAAGAGAAAAAAGAAGACAAAACATAAGAAAGGAAGAAGACAGAAAAAAAGTATGAAGGGAGAAAGAAGGAAGGAAGATTGAAGGGAAGGAAGAAAGGAAGAGGGAAATGGGGGAAGGAAGAAAAGGAGGAGGGGAGAAGAAAGAAAGAAAGAAGGAAAGGAGGGAGAGAAAAAAAATAAAGTGAGAAAAAATAATGAAAGAGAAAAAAGGTAATGCAGGAAGGAAGAAAGCAAGGAACGAAGAAAGAGAAAAAGGAAAAAGAAGAAGAAATGAGAAAAGGAGTAAGAAAGAATGAAAGAAAGGAAGAAAGAACAGATGGAAGTGAGGATGAAAGGAATAAAAAAAGGAATGAAGGGAGAAGGAAAAAAAGAAAATTTAGAAAGAAGGAAAGGAAGAGAGGAAGTAAGGGAGTGAAGGAAGAGTTAAGAAAGGAAGGAAGGCAGGAAGAAAGAACAAGGAAGGGAGAAAGAAAGGGATGAAGAAAAAAGGAAAGAAAGAAAAAAGGTAGAAAGAAAGAAAGAAAATAAGAAGAGAAATGGGAGAAGTAAAAAAGAGTTAAAGAAAGGGAAGCCCGTAATTCCCCTGACATTCCTCAAGGTTATGCGTCACGCGTTACTCTAAACTTCTCCTCATTTGTGATTTCACACCGTGACATAAAAAGTTATGACTTCAGAAATTTAAATGTGTTTTTCAATTTCCATCGTAAGTCTTTCTCAAAGAGTTGGTATCTAAACTACAGAAGAGTTTAACCTTAGATCAAGACAATTAAATTCATCAAAAGACGAATTTTCCACAGAATAACTGAATCAACAAACAGATCCGATAATTTCAAAAATAAAATGACATATTGGAACTACATCAACTATGCAGGTAAATTGACTACCAAATAGAAACGAATTTCCGGAAGACTTTTGTTTAACATTCAACAGTTTTTTCAAAAATTCGCCCTTCCGCGTCCGAACCTTAACTATTTTGGAAGAAAATTCAACTATTTAAATTAATTGTTTTTATTGAAAATTTAACCACTCAGTTGAATATTCAATATCGTTGTTCAAAATTCATTTTTTCAGTGAAAATTTCATCATTCAGGTTGAAAACTCATCTCTTTGAATAAAAATCTAAATAATTTGTGAGAAATTCGTTTTTTTTTCTTGGCAGAAAGTTGATCGACTCAGTTGAAAATTATTTTGTTGCTGTTGCAAATCCAACTGTTTGTTTGAGACAGCATTTTTCTCTCAACTTTATTCGTTGACACAGAAGGGCAATAAATATAACATTGAAATATCGGCTTTTATAATTCTCTTTCTCATTTTTTCAGGAATATTATAGAAGAAAAAGGATCTAAATATCAAGGGCATTCTAGAAGTTTAGCACGGACACGAACCACTTAAGCCGTGAAACGTTCTCGATGTCGGTAACATGCCGATAAAAGGAATCTTCGAGTAGAACCTGCCTATGCCATCTACTAAAATTCACTCCCCTACTGTTATAGAAGCATCATTTTTTGAGCCCCACCCCCCTCCCTCCCCTAACCTTCAAATTAGTCGGACCCTCACAAGTGCTCTTTTTCCTGCGCCAGATCCTTCTCTCACTCCCCTCGACAGATCTCGTTACCCCTTGCGAATAAAATAATTGTGTACGGAATAACCACCATCGAGGGATTAATCTTATAACTCAGTGGAGGGCGAGTTCTGAGTTCGAAGAGTCGTGTTTAAATATCAGAGGAAAATATTTGATACTTGTACGTACACCAGGTAAATCCTCCACCATGGGGAATTCTACAAGCCACGGGGAATTCATTAAAACGTCTGGGAAATATGTTCAATGGTATACGGTGGTAAGCCTGAGGCGAGTTCTGCTTTTTGAAGCTGGGTAAAATAATTACCGATAGGTATTTTTTTTTAGATTTATGGAAAATGAGGAAAACGTGGAAGTTGTTGACTTGGAAAAAGGAAATTCGAGTTCCGAATTAGAATGATTTGTATCGTGTAGAATGGGATAATTTGTAATTAATTTCTAGTATTTTATTGCAGATTCCTGTTGCCGATATGTTACCGACATTGAGAACCCGTTGTAGTTCGTGTCCATGTTAAGCTTCTAGAGAATCAAGCATTTTCAAGAAATTTCAGGGTTATACTTTGATTATTCCTTGTATTTTCTGCTGTGTAATACTAACAAAGATGTATTATCTATAGTCCTTTCTTTTCTTCATATTTTACAGTAGAAAATGTAAGGACCAGTCAAAATGAGGCCCTAAAATTCTTGAGATAATGAATAACCTTAAAGCTGTTTACGCCAGATATCTTTTCTTACAATTACGCAATATTATTTTTCAACATTATCAAGAATGTTCTAGAAGCTTAGCATGCACACGAACCACTACAAAGTCTTGATGCCGGCAACATGTCGGTAACAGGAATCTGTAATGAAACACCCGTTTTCTCTATTACCCACTTCGTTGACCACATAATAACAACTCTCCCTGGCTGAACCAACAAAAATTTGGTTGATTTAGCCAAATCGTTTTCTGAATATGCTAGAAAACGAAAGTTCTAAATTGTTCCGCAATCCCATTTCCCACATAAGGGGCACTACCCTTACCAGACTCAAGACATTAATGCCTTCCGTAATTACGAGCAAAATTAATGCACTGCCCCCGTCACAAATTATGCGTGTTATTAATGTCTTTTACTCTGCCGTTCAAATCGAGGAAGTCATAACTGCGCTACAGATTCCTAATGTTCTTTACAGTAGCTTTATTGTTGATAAAAACTGTATTTAGTGCAATTTTCTCCTGTTTGATTTGCATAGTAGCGCAATAGCTGCAAAGCGTGAGACCATAAAACCCCTCAAAGGAAACCGTTTGCTATCCATTTAAGTCGTTTAATTGTTAATGGCCACATGGTTTTTCATTTGTTTGAACAAAGTAACAAACTACTTCTTCAAGAATACTCTAAGTCCGGAAAAATCTTCTAGAATCTTTGTGAAGTTTTAGAAAATTCTTGAAATCTTCTGGAATCTTCGTGACATGATTCACAATCTTTTGAAACCTTCAATTCTCTCAAAATTTTTTGGAAATCTTATTAAATTTTTCTGAAATGTTTGAAATCTTTCGAAAACTTTCTGAATTTCGGAAATCGATAAAACGTTCGAAATCTTCAAAATTTCCACAAATCTTCTGAAATCTTTGTGAAATCATTGAAGTGACTTTCAATGTTGTGAAATTTCTCGAAATTTTTGTGGATCTATCCAAATTGTATGATACTCGTGATAATGAAAAATAATAATTATTCTAATGCCTCTTTTGACCTTTCTAGATCCAATCGTTGAAAAAAATCGCTGCAATCTTTCGATATTTTTGAGTTTCTTTCAATATTTCGAAATCTCTGATATCTTCGGAAATGTTTTGTTAAATGAATTATATCTTTGAAATTTTTTTTTTTTTCTAAATTGTTGCAAAATGCTAAACAATCTTTTTAATTTTTTCCTATTATTTTCGAAATTCTCTGCAATGTTCTGCAATTTCATAAAATCATTCTTAATTTATTTGGATAGTTTAAAATCTTTCAGAATCTTTCCGAAATCTTAGACAGCTTCTGAAATCTCTTTCGGCGTTCCGAAGCATTCGTTGAATTATTATGATTTCTTGTTTGGATTATTCTGAAAATTTGAGAGGTTGCTGTTGGAGTCTTCGAGTAGTTTTAGGAATAAAAGAAGAAGAAAGAGAAAAAAATTCAAATATTAGAAAAATATGTCATAGATTGCTGTTGGAGTTTCCGCCAAGGTCTAGAAAAAAATAAAATAAAAAAAAAATCATAAAAAGTAAGCGATGCTGTTGGAGTCTCTGAGGATGTTTAGAAATAAAAAAAAAAGAGAGAAAAATTTGGGGAAAATTTTTTAAGAAATTGAGTGGCGTTGCAACGCATGACAGGTTTTCGTTGAGAATAAAAAAAGCAGGAAAAATGAAATTAAAAAAAACTATTTCAAAATGTCAGAGTTTGTTATTGAAGTCTCCGTAAAGGTTAGAAAAAATATATTAAAAAAAAAGTCAGAGATTGCTGTTGGAGTCTCCAAGAATGTTCAGGAATAGAAAAAAAAGAAAAATGTAGTAAAAAAAAATTGAAAAACTGACTGGTGATTCAACGCATGCCAGGTTTCCGCTGGAAATGAAGAGGGGAGAGAAAGAATTGAAATTGAAAAATTTTGGTGGAGATTGCTGTTGGAGTCTCCGTGAAGGTTTAGAAAAAAAACAGTGAAAAAAATTGGAAAAATTTAGAGATTTCTGTTGCAGTTCTCATGAAGGTTAAGAAAATAAGAATAATAACAAAAATTTAAACAAAAATTTCCGAGATTGCTGTTCGAGCTTTCGTGAAGTTCTAGAAAAAATTATTAAAAAAATCATTAAAGAAACAGCAATTGCTGTTGGAGTCTCTGGCGATGTTAAGAAATAAAAGAAAAGAAAAGAGAAATTTGGAGAAAAAATTGAGTGGCGTTGCAACGCATCCCTGGTGTTCGCTGCGAATAAAAAAAGGATTGAAAAGTAATAATAAAATTTTTTTTTTAAATCTGGAAGATTGCTGTTGGTTTTTCCGTGAAGGTAAAGAAAGAAAAATCATTTTAAAAAATCCGAAAATTCAGAGATTGCTGTTTGAGTTTCCGTAAAGGTCTAGAAAAAAAAAAAATATGAAAATTTATCATAAATAAGTCAGGAATTGCTGTAGGAGTCGCTGAGAATATTTAGAAATAAAAAAAGAAAAGAAACATTTAGGGGAAATTTTTTTTTAATTTGAGTGGCGCTGTAACGCATGCCAGATTTCTACTAGGAATAGAAAAAGAAGGAAAAAATAATAATGAAAAAAAAAAAAAAAAAAAAATGCGGAAGTTGATGCTGGAGTCTCCGGGAATGTTTAGGAATAAAAAAAGAAAGAGAAATGTAGGGAAAATTGGTTAAAAAATTGCCTGGTGTTTCAACGCACGCGCCGGTCTTTTGCTAGGAATAAAAACAGAAAAATAAGCAAAATAAAAAAAAATGTCAGGGATTGCTTTCGGAGTTTCCGTGGAAGTTTAGAATAGAAAATAATTTTAAAAAAATCAAAAAAATTCAGAGATTGCTAGTGGAATCTCCCAGAATGTTTGGGAATTAAAAAAGAAAAGAAAATTTCAGGGAACAAATTTTCAAAAATTGAGCGTGGTTGCAACGCATGCCAGGTTCTGGTATCAATAAAAAAAAGAACAAAAAATAAACAAATTTAAAAAAAAATGTCATAGATTGCTGTTGAAGTCTTCGTGCAGGTCAACAAAAAAATTGATAAAATTAAAATTAAAAAAATCATAAAAAAGTCAGAAACTGCGGTTGGAGTTTCTGAAGATGTTTAGCAATAAAAAAAGAAAGAGAAATGTAGGAAAACATTCAAAAAAATTGATTGGCATTGCAACGCATGCTGGGGTTTCACTGGAATAAAAAAAGAAGAGAAAAATACAACAAAAAATTTCAGAGATTGCTGTTGGAGTCTACGGCAATGTTAAGGTTAAGTTTAAGTTTCAAAAATTTTGGAAATCAAACCGATGAAAATACGAGTCCTATGAATCTTCAGAAATCTTTGTGGATTTTTTTTGTAATCTTTCGAAATTTCATGCATCTTAGAAAACCTTTGTTGAATGATTTAAAATACTTTGAAATTTTCGCATTTTTTTTTTAAATCGTTGTAAAATGATTTACAAATCTATTAAAGCGTTTTGAATTCTGCGCAATCTGTTCAAATCTTCTGAACTTTTACAAATCTTCAGGATATTTGTGGAATCTTCCTAACAAAATTATTTACCGCTTTTCGCAATGTTTCCTAAATCTCAAAAATCTTCGGAATATTTCTGAACTGTATCTGCAAATTATTGATCAATCTGGGATAGCTTCTTGAATACTTTGAATCTTTGTTTAATTCTTGTTAAATGATTCGAAATCTTTTGAAATCCTTCTAGATTCGTTGTCTTTTTCTTTGGTATTGTAATACTGAAGAAATTCGTATTTATTTGACAGAATCAACCAAAAACCCATTAAGGTTCACCATTTTTAGCTAATCATTTTAACCATATCCGTGCAAATGATTAACACATAGAAATTGAGCGTACGGATTGCAGAACGACTTTAGCGCGTGGACTCAGCCAGTCCACGTTGCTACGGGCTGAGTTGATTGGGCGCGTTATCCCCTCTCTTGCCTACCAGACTAGCTAAGTCCACGCACTAAGGTCCTTTTGCAATCCGTACGCTCAATTGTATTTTGTTTGTAAGTTTCTGACACCATTATTTATAAAAATCTTATCTTCTTCACATACTTCGAAAACTCATTAGGAAATATTTCAATATTCCATGAACTAAAATTTGATGAAATCGTTGATCGTATTTTATTTCCAACCAAAAAGGAAATAACTTTCAAGTGATCGAACTGGACCCCTCTCCTATATTATGATTCAATTCGAAAGATCTGAAACAGTCCATTGATCAAAATTCGATTAGAGAGGCACTCTATCTTTTTCATCTTTGAATCAGAAAGGACCCCACGTATATAAAAAAAATCACGTGTGTACCCATGCCTCTTGAAGGAAACTGAGTCTATAGAACCTGAGTAGGGGAAATTGTAATCGAATTCTTTATCTATACCTTGGGGTGAAAATGAGACATTGATTCGATTCAACACCTGTAACCTTTTTGATAGATTGCTTTTATCATATCAAAGACGAAGCAAGAAATTCGAAGGTTATGTATGTCATGGTCTCTTTCATGTGATCTTTCTGGGGAAAAAGGTATGAGCAACTTTCTCAGCTCCCTCCATTCACTTCACTTCACTTTTCCTCACTACCACTTATCAACTCATGCTAACGTCTACAATTTTTACCCTTACCTTTCTTTTCTTACTGCCACTCATTTTCCTTCATCACCTTCTCATCCCTTTCCTTTACTTGCCCTCATTTCTTCTGATCCACCTTCCGTCAATCCCCTCCACTTTCCTTTACGACCATTTATCAACTTACCTGCACTTCTCCTCATTCACCCTTTCGTTGATTCCTCTCATTACTCCTAACCCCCCCCCCCTGATTTTTTCCTTCCACTTGACCTTATTTCCTCTCATCCTTCTTCCTTCACATTCCTCCACTTTCGCTCACCGCTACTTATCAACATTTCCTCACTTTTCCTCATTTACCCTTATCTCCCTTTCCATATTTCCTCTCATTCCCTTTCATCGGCCTCCGATCCCTGTTCCTTTACTTGGATTCATTTTCCTCCATCTTCCTCCTTTTACTTCCCATCACTGTGCCTCACCGTCCCTTATCAAGTTTGCCTCACTTCTCCTCATTTACCCTTGCCACCCTTTCGCTACTTCCCTCATATCCACTGATCACCCTACTATCGCTTTTCCTTTACTTACCGTCATTTCTTCTCATCTACATCCCCCACTATCTCCTACCATCACTTATCAACTCCTCCCCACTTCCTCTCATTCACCTTCACCTCCCTTTCTCCACTTTCCCATATTTAACTTCATCATCTGCTTGTCACTGTCCTACACTTTCCCTCATTTCCTCTCATCTCCCTCCCCCCCCCCACTTTCTTTTCCTATTACTCATCAACTACTTCTTACTTCTCCTCAATAACCTTCACCTCCCTTTGCTATCCTCAATTCCTGTCTTCCTCCTTCCCTCACTTTAATCCCATTTTCCACCTCTCCTTCCCTCTTACCCTAATACCCCTGGTCAATCTTGTGTCACTTCTCCTTACTTTCCCTGATTTATTTTGATATTTCTTCCCTCACTTTCCTTCACCTCTCTTCATCACCTTTGC
This sequence comes from Neuroterus valhalla, assembly GCA_011762715.2. Lineage (NCBI taxonomy): Eukaryota > Metazoa > Arthropoda > Insecta > Hymenoptera > Cynipidae > Neuroterus > Neuroterus valhalla. The sequence goes on from WSXT02189475.1 coordinate 10,878, forward strand.
CTCAATTAATTTCGCTTCCTTTCCTTGATCTCACTTGTTACCTTTATTTTTTACGCCTTAATCCACTCTAACTTCACCTCATTTATCATCATCTTATTTCTCCTTCACTTCTCCTAATTTCATCTCATCTCCCTGACCTCACTTCTATTCAGTTAACCTCACCACCACTTATCAGCTTCTCATCACTTCTTATCATTTACCCTTACCTCCCATTCCTTACTTCTTTACATTTCTCTTGATTAGCCTACCACCTTTCACTTCACTTGCCCTCATTTCCTCTCACCTTCTTCTCTCGATTCCTTACACATACCTTCACTACCGATTGTAAACTTCCACTCACTTCTCCTTATTAACCCTTGCCTTCCTTTCCCCGTTTCGTCTCATTTCACTTTATTACCCTCCTATTATTTTCACTTTACTTGCTCTCATTTCCTCTTATCTTCCTTCCCTCACTTCCCTTCAATATTCCTTACCATTCCTTATCAAGTTACCCTTAATTCACTTCAGTCACCCTTGCCTCACTTCTCCTTATAAACCCTTACCTTCCTTTCCCCGTTTCGTCTCATTTCACTTCATTACCCTCCTATTATTTTCACTTTACTTGCTCTCATCTCCTCTTATCTCCATTCCCTCACTTCCCTTCAATTTTCCTTACCATTCCTTATCAAGTTACCCTTAATTCACTTCAGTCACCCTTGCCTCCCTTTCCGAACCTCCCCCTATTTCCAAGCATCACCTCACCATCACTCTCTCTTTGCTTGCCCCCATTTCTTATCTTCTACCTCCCGTCATTTCTCTCCACTTTCCTTCATTACCATTTATCAACTTCCCCTCACTTCTTGTCATTCAAACTGAGTCTATGGAAGCTGAGTAGCGAAAATCGTAATCGAATCGTTTATCTATACCGTGGGGTGAAAATGAGACATTGATGTGATTCAACACCTGTAACCTTTTTGATAGATTGCTTTCATCATATCAAAGACGAAGCAAGAAATTTGAAGGTTATGTATGTCATGGTCTCTTTTGTATGATCTTTTTGGGGAAAAAGTTACTAGCAACTTTCTCAGCTCCCTCTATTCACTCCACCTCACATTACCTCACCACTACTTATCAACTCCTGCTAACGTCTACAATTTTTACTCTTACCTTCCTTTTCTTACTTCCACTCATTTCCCTTCATCACCCTCTCATCCCTTTCCTTTACTTGCCCCTATTTCTTCTTATCCACCTTCCGTCAATTCCCTCCACTTTCCTATACGACCATTTATCAACTTCCCTGCACTTCTCCTCATTCACCCTTTCGTTGATTCCTCTCATAACTCCTAATAAACCTCCCAACGCTTTCTTTTTACTTGATGTTATTTTCTCTCATCCTTCTTCCTTCACATTCTTCCACTTTCCCTCACCAGCACTTATCAACTTCCTCACTTTTCTTCATTCACCCTTACCTCCCTTCCCTCATTTCCTCTCATTCCCTTTTATCGGCCTCCGATCCCTGTTACTTTACTTGGATTCATTTTCCTCCATCTTCCTCCTTTTACTTCCCATCACTGTGCCTCACCATCCCTTATCAAGTTTGCCTCACTTCTCCTCATCTACCCTTGCCACCCTTTCGCTACTTCCCTCATATCCACTGATCACCCTACTATCGCTTTTCCTTTACTTACCGTCATTTCTTCTCATCTACATCCCTCCACTTTCCCCTACCATTATTTATCAACTCCCCCCTACTTCTCATTCACCTTCATCTCCCTCTCTCCAATTTCCCATATTTAACTTTATCACCTGCTTATCACTGTTCCCCACTTTCCCTCATTCCCTCTTGTCTCTTTCTCCTTGCTTCCCCCCACTTTCCTTCCCAATTACTTACTAACTTTCCCTTACTTCTCAATAACCCTTACCTCCCTTTCCTTTATTCCCCTCAATTCCTGTCTTCTTTCTCCCTTCACTTTACTCTCATTTCCCACCTCTTATTCTCTCTTTTCCTAATCCCCGTTATCAATCTTGCGCCACTTCTCCTTACTTTCTCTTATTCATTTTAATATTTCTTCCCTCACTTTCCTTCACCTCTCTTCATCACCTTTGCCTCAATTAGACTCGCTTCCTCTTCTTGATCCCACTTGCTACCTCTATCTTCTACGCCTTAATCCACTCTCACTTCACCTCATTTATCTTCATCTTACTTCTCCTTCACTTCTCCTAATCCCTCTCATCTCTCTGCTCTCACTTCTATGCAGTTAACCTCACCACCACTCATCAATTCTCATCACTTCTCTTCATTTACCCTTACCTCCCTTTCCTTACTTCTTTCCATTTCTCTTGATCATCGTACCATCTTTAACTTCACTTGCCCTCGTTCCCTCTCATCTTCCTCCTCTCAATTCCTTCCACATTCTTTTAATACTAATTTTCAACTTCCATTCACTTCTCCTTATTAACCCTTACCTCCTTTTTCTCACTTCGCCCCATTTCACTTCATTACCCTCCTATCACTTTCACTCTACTTGCTCTCATTTCCTCTTATCTCCCTTCCCTCACTTCCCTTCACTTTTCCTCACCACTCCTTATCAAGTTTACTTTAATTCTCTTCAGCCACCCTTTGCTTGCACTCGTTTCTTCTCTTCTACCTCCCGCCATTTCCCTCCAAATTCCTTCACAACCATTTATCAACTTCCCCTCACTTCTTATCATTCACCCTTTCCTTAATACCCCTTATTACTCCTCGTTACCCAAAAATCACTTTCCTTTTACTTGACTTTATTTCCTCTCATCCTCCTTCCTTCACATTCCTCCACTTTCCCACACCACCAGTTATCAACTTCCTCTCACTCTTCCTCATTCGCCCTTACCTCCCTTTCCTCACTTCTTCTCATTTCCTTTCATCTCCCTCCCCTTACTCCCCTTCACTTTTCTTCACTACCCCTCATCAAGTTCCCTTCACTTTTGCTCATTTGCTCTTGCCATCCTTTCTTTACTTCTCTCATATCCCCTGTTCACCCTCTTTTTGCGTTCCCTTTACTGGCTGTCATTTCTTCTCATCTACATACCTCCACTTTGTCCTGTCATTCCTTATCAACTCCTCCCCACTTTTCCTCGCTTCTCCTCATTCACCTTTGACTCCCTTTCTTTACTTTTCCTCATTTCTCTTCATCATCCTCTCACCACTGTCCTCTACTTGCCCTCATCTCTTCTCATTTCCTTCTTCTCATCTCACTTCCCTCCACATTCTCTTACCACCACTTATCAACTTCCCCTTACTCCTCATTCACCCTTTCAACTGCATTAATATTTGAAAGTTAAAAATTTCGAAAGTGAGTTCAATAAATTTTCTTTGATCATATTCCGTTCTTCTCCCACAATCTGCATAATAATGGCACGAGTTTTCAACCACTTTTCACAGTTGGCAAATCATTCAAATTGAGATAATGCTGACATTCCGTATGCAAATAGTCAGTTCAAGAATAAAAGATCCTGAGGTATATTTTCCTTCTTTTCTTATGAAACCCTCTTTTGTTACGCAAACCATGACACAAGAAGACATTATAAATTCGAGAACCATAAAATCAATTTTTCAATGCGAATTCCAATCCTAGATTTACGACGAAGTTAAAATATCACGTTTTCATCCTAAATATGCAGATGTAGAAAGTCATAAAACTTTATATTCACCTCGAATGTAATGTTAATTAACAGCAAAAGGTGGGTAATCTTTGCAACAACAGATCGAAAGTCAAATATTTTATCCTTTACCTCATTCATACCTCATTTGATTAGAAACGTTACATTTTGAGGTCATGATATTTTTTTCTTTTCATATTCTGCAAAATCTATCGAATAGTTCTAATTAAATCTATTGGACAGATATTGCAGAAATCCTGAAAGGGCTCTAGAAGTGCTGTGACGATCTCAACTTCGAAGAAGGCAAGATAGATAGGAAAATTTTATTACAAATGTTCAAAATCAATCTCGATATGGGGTATAGTTGAGAATAGGAATGAAAAAAGGGGGGATCGAACAAGAATGTAGATTCTTATCAGGAATCAGATTTGTAATTTTCCAAAAATTTTGTAAATCTTGCAAAATATTATGAATGTTTTAAATTTTCGAAACCACTCCAAGATGTCAAAGATCTGTGTAAAAAATTGGAATATTTTTGAAATCTCCTGAAATGTTTATGAATGTTTGTGTGATATCTTGAAAATTTTGAGAATATCCTAGAATTCCGAAATGTTTCTGGAGATCCATAAAAATTCTGGGGATCTCAATATTTTTCAAAATTTTGTAAATCTTGTAAAATATCTTGAATGTTTTAAATCTTCGAAACCATTCCAATAGGTTTCAAAAATCTGTGTAAAAATTTGGAATTTTTTCTAAATCTTCGAAATCTTCATACATCATTTGGAATATTCCTAAAACATTTGAAATCTTTGGAATCTTTTGAAATCTCTGGAATACTCGGGGATCTACGAAATCATTTGAAACCTTGTACAATTTTGGAATCGTTGATATCTTTGTGAAATGATTTAAATTTTCCTAAAATCTTCCGAAATCGTGACAATTTTTTATTAATCTTCAGAATATTTTGGAATCTTTGCACAATCTTAAGATTCTTTTGAAATTTTTTGAAATCTTTGTGCGAACATCAGAATTTTCGTGAACCTTTGGGAAATCACTGAAATCCTTGTAATAACTCCAAAAAATTTATAAAATTATGTAAAATCTTTCAAAATATCTTGAAATCTTTTAAATCTTTGTGGAATCTTTTGAAATCTTTGTGAATTATTTGCAATCTATTTGAATCTTCGAAATCTTCGTAAAGTATCTGTAAATGTTTATGATATGACACACAATCTTTAGAATCTTCTGAAATCTTTGAAATATTTCGGAATCTTTTGAATCTTTATAAAACTCAAATCAAACATTTGAAATCTTCGAAATCTTTGCGAAATCTTATAAAATCTCTTAAATACTCGGGGATCTGCGAAATCATTTAAAACCTTGTAAAATTGTGGGATCTTCAATATTCTTGTGAAATGATTTAAATTTTCCCACAATCTCCCGAAATCTTAAAAATTATTCATTAATCTTCAGAATATTTTGGAATCTTTGTACAATCTTGAGATTCTTTTGAAATTTTCTGAAATCTTTGTACGAACATTAGAATTTCCGTGAACCTATGTGAAATCTTCTGAGATTAAATCTTCGAGAATATCTTTGAAATAATTTAAAACCATTCCACAGTATCTGCAAATTTCTTGGGAATAATCAAAATTTCAGAATTCCTTGTAAAAACTTTATAAAATTTGTGAAATGATGTCCAATCTTACAAAATATCTTGAAATCTTCTAAATCTTTTGAAATCTTCGTGAATTATTTGCAATCTATCGGAAACTTCGAAATCTTTGTGAAGTCTGTCTAGATGTTTATGATATGATACACAATCTTTGGAATCTTCTGAAATCTGAAATCTATTGGAATCTTTTAAATCATTGTAAAACCTCAAATCTTTCGAATCTTCTTGAAATATTTAAAATATTTGAAACGATGGGAATCTTCTGAAATCTTTTGAAAACTTTTTGAAATTTTGAAAATCATAGAAAACGTATTAAAATATCAAAGATCCCCTGGAATCTTCCTGAAAAATTAAATCTTCTTCTGAATGCGTTAGAATAGTTGCAAAATGATTGAAATCTTACTAGAATTATTTTGAAATTTTACTGAAATTATTGACATTATTTCAAAATAATTTGAATATTTGTAAAATCCTTTGGAATTTCTATGATATGACATAAGATCCTTCGAAATCTTTTTAAATCTTTGCATCCTTTGAAATTTTCTGGAATATTTCGTAATCTTCAAAACCTTTCGACATTTTTTAATCCTTGTGATAATTTGTGAACTTTTGAAATCTTCTAGAATGTTTGTGATTATCATATACAATATTTGGATTCTTTGGAACTTCTGGGATATCTTAAAATCTTTCGAATCTTCTGCGATTTTTGAAACCTTCAAAAATCATGTGGGGTTTTCGAGAGATTTGCGAAATCTTGGAAATCTTGAGAATATCCTGAAATATGGACGTATTTAAAGATCTTTGAAACCTGTTGAATCTTCAGCATTTTTTCAAGATTTTGAAAATCTTCTGAAATCTTGAAAACCATTTGGAATCTTTTTGATCTTTGTAAAAATTTGGAATTTCTTCGTGATATTTGAAATCTTTGAAACTTTCTGAATCTTTGGAATCCTCATAAGATTTTGGAATCTTGGAAATCTTTGAAATCTCCGGAAATCTCCAAAACTTCCTGGAACATTTTGAACTTTCAGGGAATTTGGGATCTCTAAAATCTTTCTGAATTATTTGAAATCTTTGAAGTTTATGAAAACTTGAAAATGTTGGAAATCTTGAAAATCTTCTGAATACTTTGGAATCTCTTGTGATTTCAACTTCATACAAACCTTCTTCCAAATTGATTGAAATCTTCGTGAAATCTTTTGAAGTTTTTTCAAATTGATATACATACTTACAAAATCTGTGGAAATTATGTAAAACCTCTTGAATTCTTTCTGGAATTTGAGAATCTCTTGAACTTTTCTGGAATCATCTAAATCTGTGTGGATTTTTAGAATCTTCGAAATCTTTCAAAATCATTCTGAAGTAATTGAAATCGCTGTGAAATAATTCGAGTCACTACGAAATCTTTTTGAATTGTTGTTAAATGTTCCAGAATTGTTTTGAATCTTTCGAAATAATTGGAAACTATGTAAAACCTTCTGGGTTTCCTAAAATCTCTTGAATCTTGTAGAATATTTGAAACTTCTCAGAATTTTTCAAATTTTTTTGAAATTTTGGATCTTTAAAATATTTTTAGAATTTTTTAGAATTCTGAAATCTTTGGCAATAATAATAAAATATATAAATTGATAAAAAATAAAATAATTGAAATCTTTTTGGAATATTTGGATTCTTCGAAATCTTCGAGATCCTTTAACATCTTTCGCAATGTGAAAGCAAGGGATGTTAGGGAGGCGGGGAAAGCAATTTCATAAAATCATGAAATCATTCACTTAACACGAATTCGGTTCAGTTTCTCGATGGAATTCAAGGCATCCCTTCTGTATCTCCCCATTAATTCGACGCGCTGATGCGTTTAGTCGAAGTATCCAAGCTGTTCTTCGGAATCAAAAATGGCGAGGGTAAACCACCCTCTAAAATCGTTTCTGATCAATAAGGACTCCCTTCACAAAGTTAGAGAATGCACGCGACAAAATCAGGGATGCTGAAGCTATTAATCGTCCCATTCCAGAAGTAATAGTTTCTTCCCTGCAGCTTACATGGGGAGGGTCTGCGTTGACTTTAAATGGACAAGATTGCGATGGGTCAACAGTTAATTTATTTTAATTCTTGTACCTTCGACACGTTCAATTTTTCATTTTTTTTTTCTTAATAAAAGGTATGTTACAGAAGTCTATTATTGTATTCATCTCTTCTCTTTTTTTTTACCTTGTCTTCTTTTCCCTTTCCTTCTCTTCTTGTCTCGTCTCTTTACTCCACTCCTAACCTTTCCTCTTCTCTCCGCTCCTATATTCTTATTTCTGCTTCTCTTCCTCTTTCTTCATCTGTTTTTCTCTTATCTTCCCTTCATTTCCCTTTCTCTTCTCTTCTTCCCCAATTCTTTTCTTAATGTTCTTCTCTTCTCTACACGTTTTTCTTCTATTCTCCTCTCTCCTCCTTCTCTTCCTATTTTTCCATCTTTTTTCTCTTCTCTCCCTCTTCTCTCCTCCCCTTTTTCTATGCCTTTCTCTCCTGTCCCCTCTATTCCCCTTCTCTTCTATTCTCTCCTCTTCTCCCCTGTCCCCTCTCCTTTACCCTCTTTCACACACCACCCTTCCCTCTTCACTCTTTTTCATTTCTGTTCCCTGCCCCTCCTCTCCTCTCTTCACCTCTTCCCCTCCACTATCCTCTTTCATTCCTCTTATCTTCCTCTTTCTTTCTCTTTCCCCCCTTACTTCCCTCTTCTCTTCCCTTCTTTTCATCTCCTCATCTCTCATAATCCTTATCCTCTTTTCTTCTCTTCTCTACTCTTTTTTATCCTCTCATCTCACCTCCGCTATTCTCCTCTCCTCTCTTTTCTTCTCCTCTCATCTCATCTCCTCTTCTTGTTCTTTTTTTAACTTTTCTTTCTCTTCTCTTCCTCTTACTTTCTTTTTCTCCCTTTTTTCTCTTTTTTTCTTCCTGTTTCCTATTCCCTTCCTATCTGGCTTCTCCGCTCCCCTTCACTTCTCTCCTCTCCTGTCCTGACCCCTCTTACTCCACTCCACTTCTCTTCAACCCTTTGACACACCACCCCTCTCCTTCCTTCTTCACTCCTTATCCCTCCGCTTCTCTCCTCTTCTACCCCTCCCTCTCCTGTTCTCGCCCCTTCTCTCCTCTCTTCTCCTCTTCTCTTTCCCTATTATTCTTTTCGCTTCTCTCCTTCCTTGTATCCTTTCTTCTCTTCTCTTCTCTCCTTTTCATTTCTTTTCCCTTCTCTCCTCTTCTCTTCTTTTCCCTTCTCTTCCCTCTTCTTTTCCCTTATTTTTATATCTTCATCTTTCCCCATTCTATTCCTCGTTTCTTCCCTCTTCTACTTTTTTTCTTTCTCTCCATCTCCCCTACTCTCTTTTCTTCTCTTCTTCTCTCCTCTTCTTTCTATTTTTCCTCCCTTTCTCATCTCTTCCCTCCCTTTTCTCTTCTTTCTCCCCTTTTCCTATTTTCTTCTTCTATGTCCTCTACATCCCCCTTCACTTCGCTCCGCTCCTATCCCCTCTTCTCCCAATCCCTTCTCTTCACTCCTTCTCTCAAACCACCCTTCCCTCTTCCTTTTCCACTCCTTTTCCCTCTTCTTCTCTCACCTCCTCTCTTCTCCTCTCCTCTTCTCTTCCCCTATTTGTCTCTTCACTTCTCTCCTCCTTTTTCTGCTTTCTTCTCCCAATTTCTTTTTTCTCCTTTTCTCATTCTTCTCCTTTCCTAATTTTCTCTGATCTCCTCTCATCACCTCTCTTCTCCCCCCCCCCCCCCCCCCTCCCCTCCCCCCTTTTTCCTCCTCCCCCTTCCTTCTCTCTTCTCCCTCTTCTCCTCCCTTCTTTTTTCTTTTTCCTCTTTC
>WSXT02189486.1:0-20015 GCA_011762715.2 Neuroterus valhalla
TTGAAAAAGACCCAAAGATGGGTGGAAACGTCGGTCTGTAGCAATTGTTTGATCAATGCAAATACATATATATTGAATGTATGACCAGAATAATTTTCATTTTCTCAATTTACGAGAAAATTTCCTCATAAAACAGTCTACTTTGTCGATTGTGAATGAGGGTCAACTTCAGGTGGATCGCTAGCCAAAGTTCATCAAATTTCAAATCCCGTGGGAATCATGTTTCTACATACAAAAATTGTATCCCAATTCGCATGTTGTATTATTTCTTGGTGAGGACTTATGCACCAGGGAGGCATATTTTTTTATATGGTGATCTGAAAAACGGTTTGAGATGTAACCAATCACTCTTCCGCGAAGAGACGCCGGAGCATATTTTCTCAAATAGCAAGATGGTCGAGGAGTGGGAGGAAAAGGGAATCAGCACATGAGATCACTTCATCAGTTGTACAAATGATAACATAAGTAGGGAAGTTATTTGCATTCTTAGTCGTAAGTTCAACATTCTGTTACTCTGATTAACCATAAAACTTATTGGAATACCCGATACTTCTCAAGGTCATATGAGTGGTAAGACTTATTTTGAAGCATGACATGTGGAAACTCTAATCTCCCACTTTCCATGCTTTGAAGGAAGGAAAATTCTTGTTATCAGTTACTTACTTTTCTTTTGCTCATAGTCCCTCAATCTAATGGTGAATTTTCCAACTTCTTCCTCTTTCTTAACTCTCTGTAACACTTTACAGCTTACTTCCCTTTCCCTCACCCCGTAGGTTTATTCCGAATCCCCACCTCTTCTCTCAACATTGAGTACAGAGTTCTCCAGCCTTCTTTCATGCCTTCATACCTCTCCTACAACTTCTACAACTACTTTATCAACTTCTATCCTTATATTTCAACTCGGTTTTATAGCATCAAAGACACCAATGTATCGAACAACCTTATTTGCGACTTACACTCGTTCCAAAATTTTTTTCTCCTTTTGTCAATGTTTGTTTCATTTGCCATGCCACCTCCATCTTCACTGCATCTCCTTTCCTTTCTTTCTCATCCATATCGTCCCCAATATCTACTTCCTGAGAATCGCCTTATACTTTTTCTCGCCTCACATTACTCTTCTAGGAACACTCTTTCTTTACAAACCCCGTCGACTACCTCTCACTATTTCGTCCTGACTTCCACAACACTATAATACTCAGCTTCTAGCACTATTCCCTCTTCTTTCGCCACTTTGAATTTCTAGTTAGTAATTCTTTGTATCTTTCTAATCTGACCCTTTGAACATTTCTGTGGAATATTCTCATTCTACTTCTCCCTTAGTTTGTGTGAACCTTATTTAACTGTGCCATCTCGAATTCAAGTTTGTCTCTCTTTCCTTTTTATGCTCTTGTTCCTCCCTTCGTCCACGATTTTTCCTTTATTATTCCATCGATACTTGCCTTTTCTGTTCCGAATATTCCTGAAAAGCCATATCCATATGGAAATGTTTAAGCGTTATGTTACGCACCTTGAGGGCGTCTTGTCAAGTGTTACAATTTTGTTGGAAAACTACATGAGAAGTCAGAAACCTGCGTTATATATATTTGCTTGATTATCCGACTCTGATCTCGTCTCTGAACTCATTTTCATCGTCTGTGCTAAACCTTTAGTGTTTGTAATTACAAAATGAACTACTGTTGACAAAACACTTTTCAAATATTTGCATTTTCTTTCTGCATCTATTGTCGTCTGTCCATGAGATACATACCTATCTTTCCCTTATAACCACGTCTAAAAGTTATTTTCCTCATTTTCCTAGAAAAAGACCTCTTTTCCTTCTTCTTTTTTGCAGTTTTATTCTTATCCATTGTTTTCTTTGTCATTTTCACTTTATCGTTTTCATAGTGCTATACGTGTCTCTTTTACCTCCGAGCCCCTTCTAACTCACACTCGAATCTCTCCAGCAATATATTTCCTACTATCCATCAATTTCCTCTTCTACTCACATCCCCACATGGTATTCACTTTTCTCTCCCCACTCCCACCCCCCTTGCTTTCTTTTTCTCCGTCACCCAGGTAATTTTATTATAGTTTATTCGAAATATCCTATCCTTACTTTTCACAACTCTTTTTCCATATTTATCTCTCCTCCTACTGCTGACAGCGCACAGTGGGAAAGAAGCACTTTTTTAGGACAAAAATCAGCCAACTCCTCAATTTTCAACGGATCCGAACTTTGTTTTTTGAAAATACTCAGGAAGAATCGTACTTTAGCGTAGAGGTGCACGTTTTTCGAATTTGTTATTTAATAATTTGTCATTCAACTTAGGTGTAATTTGCAATTGGTTATATTTGCGATATTGACATAGCCTCATTCATCGCTATTTCTTCGCGAAGGTGTTGAATTAGTGAAGTTCCTTTTTTTGAATGAAAATGTAACTTTAAGATGAATATTCTGTATTTTGTCAATTCTTATAAACAAACCTATTGATATAAATGTAACTGTTGCATTCTCAGATTTTGAATGTATTACTTACATAGGTTTCATTATAAAAATGTGAAGGATCAATTTTAAGTTGCGAACAAGCACCATATAGCAACAACATTTGAAACATCCGTCATTGTTCTTAACAACTTTTATAAACAAATTCACTTATTTGGTTTATCTGTGTATTGGAAATTTTCCTTTTCTGCGGAATCATCTATTCTCATATAAAGAATGAGAATATTACACAACAGAGTTCTATGAAACAACATTTGTCATGGTCATAAACAATTTTCATAAACAAATTCTTTTATTTGGCATATCTGTGTATCAACAACATTTCTTTTATGTGAAATATTTTATTAACGTCTGTAGAACAAGAATACTAACTACACATTAGAGTTCCAAGAAACAAGATTTGTCATTGTTTTAAATAATTTTCATAAACAAATCCACTTATTCGGCAATTACATGCATCGAAAATGTATCTTTTATGCGGAATCATTTCTTTTCATCTGAAGAATAGAATGTGTGCACAACTGACTTTCATCCAATAACATTTATCATCGTTATCAATAAATAATAATAATATAAAAACTCTGTATACAGAAATTGTTTATAACAATGTCAAATGTGTTTCATGGAACCCTTATGTATAATTTCCTTGTTTTTCAGATAAAAATAAATGATTTTACAGAAAAAGAAAATTTTCGATGCACAGATATTCCAAATAAGTGAATTTGTATATAACAATGACAAACTTGTTCCATGGATCTCTTATGTGTAATATTCTTCTTCTTAAGATGAAAGAAAATGATTCCACAGAAAAGAAAAATTTTCGATGCACAGATATGCCAAATGAAAGAATTTGTTTATGAAAATTGTACATAACAATGACAAATGTTGTTTCATGGAACTCTACCGTGTAATATTCTTGTTCTCCAGATGAAAATAAATGATTGCACAGAAAATGAAATTTTTCGAAGCACAGATGTTCCAAATAAGTGAATTGGTTTTAAAAACTGTTTAAACTATTAATTATATTGTTATATGGCGCTCGTTCGCAACTCGAAATTGATCCTTCACATTTCACATTTAACGAAATCGATACGGAATAAGGATAATTTCCTGATAAAAAAGTATTTTTATTGATCTTTGATGAAGAACAAAATTTCTCATAGTCTTTCGAAGTCTTAAAATCCGAGAGAATCTCGTTGGCTTATATGTTCATATAATTAGCCATAAATTGATATACATGTTGATTGATGAAGTAGCCAGTTTAATCACGATACACCATATTGAGGAGAACACCATATTGTTAGCTACGTTCCCTTTACAAAACAGGTCTGGGCGCTATTCAAATTATTAGAAACTTCTGGACGTTCATGCGTCATAGCCGTCAAAAGAGGTCGTCCCTATATAAAATGGTCTTGAGGTGTAGAATACCTATTATTGATCTGACTCCAGAAGTTCGTAAGGTGATCATGCTTGTCATAAGAATTTATTCCTAGATTCACTTGTATGACCTCATCAGTTCATGTGACTACAGATGGTATTGCTACAGACGCCTAGGAGAATAAGAATGTATATTCTTTTCGATTACCTCATTCGAATAGTATACGCGCTAATTTCTGCCTGATTTCCGTAAAGAGAGCAAAAGTTAGTCTGAGAAGATGGTAGCTGGGACAAGTAGAATGGTTGGATTACCAGAGAGCCTCGTAAAAACACTCAGCTTAGCTCAAATGCGCAAAAATAAGAGCTGTTGATCCAGACCATTGCGGTTTTGAAGTGAGAGGCCAACTAGCTGTGCTGTGCAGCCTCTCTATGGCTTGTGAGTTGGCTGCGGTATTAATGGAATAGAAAAGGCTACACTGAAAAAATTTTGGGTTAGCAGCTGTCTTTTTACTGGGAATGCAGCGCAACCACAGCGGTTGGTGCAGCGGCGACACCACATTAGGGTGAGCAATTGTGCCAAACTGTTGCTGTGCCAACCCTGTTGAGGCTACGGCTGCTCTAATGTGGGCACACAGCGTGCCCAACAAGGGAGAGAATTAACACCAAGTTGCGGGCAAGCAGCGCTCTATACATGTGGGGTTGCAGCTCTATTACGTAAGCGAGCTTCTGACTCAATATTTTTTCAGTGTAGTTGCCTTGGCGTGCACGAGAAGAACTTGTTGAATGTACCGACAAGAGATGGGACAAGGATGACATCCAACTTTGACTAATCAGATGTGTGTTTTGGAAGAATGGCATTTCGTTTATCGGTCATGAACGGCAATATGTCTGAGCTATATATGGGTAATAATTGCTGCCTAACTTCTGTGAATGGAGTTAAGGCTGGTCTGCGAAGTTGATTCTGGAGATTCAAGAATGAATTTGAGGAATGAACATCGCGGCTTACAATGCGCGTAAGAAAGCTTGAAAATCCATTTTACACCTACATCAACTTTCTGAACAAGTGAGATGTAAGTTGCGATCTATTATCCACTTCTCTTATTTTTTATCATTCTGCGTTGGCACTATACCTGCTGAATCAAAAGGCTCGTTTATCCGGCCTTGAGTAAGTTATCAGAGTATTTACTCTACTAAATCGGAAACAGAGTGTCGGGCAAGAATCGACTTTACCAACTCTCAAGAGATAGCAGTCAGTCCATTTTTCCGACTTACGTAGCGAGATTGCGAAATTAAAAAGGTAATGGGCTGTCTGCTCCGTGTAGGTGAAACCATCTGGTTAAGGAATCCCCCCTGCACAAGGCAGCCAAGGTTGGATGGCAGTCCATTTAGATTTTGAGTTTTTTTTTTTTGGGAATTTAAATAAATGACTAGCAGTTTTGAAAGATGTGTGAGCTAATACTTCATGAGAGCAAGTGGGAGGTGGACATTCAAAAATTTTAGTTAGAGTTTCAGTTCGGTCTGGTCTGTAGGCATCGAATCTAGGGCAAGCCCATAGGATGTGATATGCTATGATATGTTTGTCAGCGAAACTAGCATTCAGGGCATAGTGATTGATTCTCATGCGACAGAGAGAAACTTTCTAATCACCAAGAGCAGTGAATTAGGAGAACCAGGGTTTCTTACTGTGTTTGTAATATTGTTGGTTCAAGAGGCCAGGTACCTCATAGAACTTTAAAAATATTTAATATTTTCCTAATTTTATCGCACAAGGAAAAGGTTAGGAGGTTTTCCAGTGATAGTGTATATGCTGACATGGAGGTATCAAGGTCACATTTTATAAAAGGAACTAAGTGGATATTTTCTAAACAGACTTCAAGACCTCTGTTTCCTAAAAATTCCGCAAGTGCATTGTGGCATTGTTGGAAGAATCGGATACAGATAAAAGGATTAGGAGATCAACAGACAATAGCAATGTCATCTGCAAATTCGACAATGATGCAATTTTGATGGATAAGTCGGCAAATTTTTCTGGTGTAAATTGAGTATCCCATCTGGCTAAGGATGCAGCCTTGTGAAAGGCTAACTTCTCTGATACTGGGATCCACTAGTTCACCATTAATTTTGAATGTGACGTTTATGCAAGGGATGGAATCGTAACAAATCGGGCCAGTTGATAGGCGACAACAATTTCTTCAAAAACTTTAATAGTAATATAGGGGATAACGCCAGAAGAAGTACCTTCCAGGTCAAGATGTTGGCCTGCTACAATCTCGCTACTGGCAAAACCCAAAAAAATTTCGGTTTACAGAAAAGCGAGATTATCAGCGCAGGATTTCTCTTTTCCGAAGCCAGAATGAGTTAGAGATAGATGGTTGTGTTAGAAATACCACAAGATTCGGCTGTGATATATAAAGATAAAAGGCCATAGATCAGAGGGACAGGAAACAGAAGAAAGGGTAGAAGGGTTCTACAAAAAAACGAGGGAAATTTAGTTGAAGAGATAGCAGGCAGTGTAGGAAGAGAAAAAGAGTGAGGAGGCACAAAAGCACAAGTAGAATTATATAATAAAAACGATAAGGAGGGAGAAAACAAGGAAGAAAAGAACAACAGAATATGGAATCTGTGTAAAAAACATATTTTTTATAATTGTGTTGGCATATAATCTTGTAGATGGTTTTTAATTTATAAATATTTACTGTGTCTAAAAATCCCTCATTGATTTGATTTATTTGTCATGCTTAAACGAAATCATATGGATTTTTTAATAAGTTCATGATTTTCGAACGGAAGTTCCCATTCTCAACTTTGCTTTTGAATCAGTAATGCTGATAAAGATGGAGAAACATTTACTGTTCCCATCTTAACCTCTGTGTTTGAAGTAGAAGCTTGTTTAATTCGTTGACTCTGCAATTAAATCATGCAAATACTACGTAAATGAAATTGATGAGCATTCTTTCGAAATCCAGATACAGAGAATCCAGATACACCTTCATGTGTTCTATGCAACATGAAGTTTTTATCATATCTCCTTCTCTCTCCTTCCCATTTTACCTCATATTTCTTACGAACGTTATATATTCTCTTTTCCGATCTATTACCCTTCAGTCCAGGTTTTTCAGCATTAAACTGGGTCTTGGCTTGAATTTTGAAAGAAAAATTTATAATTCAATGTAAACAGCAGAAAATTGCAGATAACAGACCTTCTTCTAAAGTGTGAATCATTATTGGTAACATAACTTCATCCTTTAAGGCATTATTACCGAGATATAATGTTGATATTTTCCATTTTCAAATCAATTGCAATCATGTTAACAAATTCTGTGACGCAGAAACTCAACTTCGCTGCCTAAGCAATTGTGATGAACGTGATTCATACAAGAAGCACGTGATGTTTTTTCAAAAAATAATATGCTTTTAGGATGCAACTAAGTCGTACAGCAGCCTTCATGGGGCACCCTACCTAGAGTTTCGAAAAATGGTCGTTTCTTGGTATCTTTTTTAAAGAGGAAAAAAACAAGACAGCGAAGTGGCATTTTTTTCTTATTTAAATACATGTCTGCACTTTTCTTTCGAATTTTTTAAATGTCGATATGTTACAAAATGGCGGCTGTGTCAGCTATTTTGTGAAAGCCCTCTAGAAACGTTTTTTTCGGTAATCAGAGTCCAGTCCAAAGTAATCATGCGAAACACACGAAACTTGTTTCGTTCCATGAGTGAGGGTTGTGTTGTGTGCCTAAGATTCGCAAACGATAATAAACATTAGAATTTATCAACGATTTCTTGCAAAAAAGAAAAGGGTCGGATTTCCCCCTTTTTATTTTGTTATTAGCGACTGAAACATTGTTTAAACAATTAGTTTTTCAAGATGTCAGAAATTTAAGCACAATCGGTGACTTTGAGCTAAAAACTGAATGTACTTAGAGTTTTATTCGTACAGTGGTTCGTTCGCAATCGTGATTACCGATTCGAAAAAGTGGTTTCGAGAAAAAGCGGTTAAAAGTTTCTGGCCCGGCGCACAGTGGAGTCAAATCCCAAAAAGGTGGCCATAACTATACAATGTGTATAAAATGGCCCAAATTTTCTTCCTCAGGGGTTTTCAGGGTGACTGATTACGAATCCAGTGTCAAAATTTTCCAAAACATAATGGTGGATCCGATATAGCGGGCGAGTATGCTAAATAAATTTTCGATTATTTTAGAAGTTGGTGTAAGGGGGTTTTCGAGGTCGCTTATTACGAATCCAGTGTCGAAAATTTCATGAACGAAATGGCAGAACCAATACGGCGGACGAGTATGCTAGATAAAGTTTTGATTTTTCTCAAAATTGGTGTAGGTGGGTTTTCAAGGTCTCTGAAACCGAATCCAAAGTTCATTTTACCCCATCACGTCAGGTCTTCGACACCATTTTATTTTTGGGTGTCTGTGGGGACTTTTCGAGGTTATGTCGAAAACCTGACGTGATGGGGTAAAATGGATTTCGGATTCGATTCCAGTCACCCAAAAAACATATAATTTGATCCATCACTCAGTCCAGCTTTACTTTTCATTTTAGGGTGTCTTCACAGACTTTTTGAGGTTATGTCGAAAACCTGATTCGACGAGGTAAAATGAACTCTGAATCCGGTTTCAGCGACACATAAAACATATAATCTACATGGTCCCGCACTTAGTACAGCATTATACTTCTCATTCCAGGGTTTCTTTGGATAATCTTTTAGGGTATGTCGAAGAACTGACTTGGAAGGGTAAAATGGACCTCGGGTTCGGATTCAGCGACCCCAAAAACATATAGTAAACATGGTCTGACCTCCGGACGCTAAAATCGATTTTTTTTGAGTGGCTGTATAATCCAATAGCTCGATACTTTGTAGAAAAAATCTTTACAACATGAGAAGCAGTTAGAGGCAGATGGATTTTGGATATTCTTCAAGGAAGAAGTCTGAAGAACAACTCTTGGAGGTACCATGGCTGAACACGATTAAACAAACTTATTTTCCTCTAAAGAAAAAAATTTATAAGTGTGGAGTTTTTTTTGGAAAATTGTTATTTTTTTATTATAAATTTAAGAATTCTTGAAAATTCTTTTATCGTATTTACATCATACATACCTCTACTTGAAATATCCATTCTTGCTGATCAAAAAAAAATGCTTGGCTATATTAATTTCACGCAACGGAAGAGGGGAAACTCTGAACTCTTTTCTAAGCGCACGATGCCGCTCGTTCGAGAGGCGATTCTCAGAATTAATTCTACCGGAAAGAAGATAAAAACCTAACTGTCTTTTCCTTCGAAAACACGCTTCAATATGTTCCCTACAGGGTGCGACATAAAGAATTTACTTATGAAAAACTTCAGCATGAGAATCTCGGAACGACCACGTGGCGCGAATCTGCGCGTGCCGGTTCCATTCTCAGTATCACTTTTAAACTTCGGGATTAAATTCTTGGATAGTATATCTATCAATTACAGTAAAAAAATCGATTTTTTTGAAATTCTAGGTAGGGTACCACCCTTCAAATGAGATAAACTAAAAAAAGTCCAAGCATTTATAATGATTTCAGGAAGCCTACAGATTCACGAAATGTGGATTTTTTTGCCTGAAAGATGAGAGACTTTCATTTACACCCGACAATCGTGACAAGACATCTTTAGACCCGTAAAAAAGATAATAAATACAGACCTCTCTTCATTCTTCTACGGTCCTTTCCCCCTAACAACCTTTCCATAACCACCTCTCTTTCTTCAATCGACTTCCTTTTCTTCTCGCCGACCTCTGTTCTTCGAAAACTTTGCGCCTAATAATTAAATCTTACAACCGTCTCTTATGCAGCACACGATTTGCTCTTCTTATTTCCCTCCTAATGACACCTTGCTCCTTACTGACATTTCCTCTGCTCGCTTCTCCTTAAAGCCAATTCAAACTAGCCGTTTTACGCTCAAAAAACAGTCCCCGTATGATCACTGAAGTTAAGCAGCGTTGGGCACGAAAAGTACTTGGATGGGTGACTGTCCGGGAATATTGCGTGCTGTTGGCATGTTGGCGGAAGACTGGTGTCCTCCTGTATATTCAACGCAACAAAATACAACTCTTAACAAGTTACGCTCTTATTAGCTACGGTCGCGAATGGCACGGTTGAAATTAGAATCGAACCTAAATGCTCGAACCAAACTGAAACCGGGACCGAGTACGCGCTATTTAACCGAGAGTCCAACCGGACCGGCGAACCGCAACCGAGAACGGCTAGTCTGGATTGGCACTCACTCCTTATCCCTCTTCTATTCATGTTTTTTCCTGTGGGCTCCCATGTATGCTTTATCATGAGCACTCTCTTGGTATCCTGCTTCTTACTTTGTTGGGTAGGAGAAAATGAGTGATAGTGGAGGAGTGGGTGGATACATGAGAAAGAGAAGGTGGACATGCGGGTAACTAGAGGAATATATTGAAACTTCCAAAAGAGGGAGTAACACGGCATATGATGGTGACGTGTTCGATGTTTATATTCTAATGCGTTGGTAAGCTGCGCGCAGTTATGACGTTTTAGGACAGAGTGTAGGAGGGAGAATGAGGAAGAAAGAGAATCGGTGTTCGATTTGGATGCGTCGCTTACTTTTGGGCTGGTCATTTAGGTGTGATGAGGTACGACCAGACTTCCACGTGGAAGTGAGAGAGTGGAGCGACGACGCAATGCACGGTACGGACATTTGACGGACCTGTCGCTCAAGCATGACGAGGCATGACCAAACTCATTGGCAAGAGTAGAAATGGTTCAAGATATAACGTAATACGTGAAGCGGATGCGTCAATACCTCGTGGGCCGTTTACTCGAGTGTGATGAGATATAATCAGACTCTAAGAAGAAGAAATGGCTAAGTGTGACGTCATGCGGCATGTCGTGAGGGTTTGCCGTTTAGTATGCGACGAAGATTGAGGATGCAGCCAATCACTATAAGTATGCCTCTCATATCGGCGGGTTCAGTTAACTGGTATACCAGTAGTCTTGTTGGATGAAGGAGAGAGTTACAACAATCAAAAGAAGTAGGAAGGTTTTATATGCAATAGTGTTAACTTTTTCTTTGCAAGTGCAATGAACTTCATTTATTATCTCACCATAATTAATAACACATAGATGCTCAATTGTTGTCTTAGACTAAAAGTGGTTTACCAGCCTTGGAAGCGAAAAAGGAAGAGAGAGACGCGTCGCGAGGTTGTGCCCATTGTAGCGTATTTGGCCTTGAGTGAATGAAAGGCTTTGGTAGTAGGATAGTGGAAGTAGGAGAGGCGGGGGTGGAGAAGGGGGCGAGAAAGTTAGATGCGTATTGTGTGCGCAATATCATTTTTCCACACAATACACGTTTCTAAACTTTCCATATCTGTGACGTGACGCGAAAGATTTCCACAATCAGGCTTCAGACTCAAGTGTTTATCACTGATGGGATTGAAGCACGACATGATCACAAGGGCTTTTCGTTCGGATTCTTGTATATGATGTCTCTAACTGAGAAAATATGAAGTTTTGCTTCTAAGTTTTTGAGTAGTTCTTGTATTCTATTGGTTCAATAAATATTTTGGAAAGATCTATTTAAACTAGTGATCTGCCTGAGAGAGGGATTGATTATGACTTGGCTATATTAATTTTAATTCTCTCTAATGTGATTGACACTTTTATAGTTCAAAGAGCTTTGTCAAGTTCTTTTGGGATTCCTGAGACTTACCAAGATGAAGTCAAAAGTGCGGAGTCGTCTCTAAACAGCTCAATCGTAACTTTTGGAACTTGAGGATTTCATCTACGTAGATGATAAAGGAATGTGATCCTTTTATTCTACGTATGCTCTCTTGAAAATGAAATTTGAGCTGATAACTCTGGTAAGCTTGAGCATAATATGCTGTGTAGAGCGACCTCCCCTGAAACCGTATTGTTGCGATTTGAGGATGCTTTTTTCCCAAAACCCCAAAATTTGAACTATTTTTTAAATTTCGAGTCAGTATCTCAGTTACAAACATTACAGATAATACTTATCGGTAAAAGTGAGAAAGAGTTTTACATATGAAGTTATGCGTGGAGCGAATGCGGTAATACGTTATTCTACCGAAAAAGACGACTTGTCCAATTAAAATAACATTACGCCGATAACTTGTTTGAACACGCCATATCAAATCTTGAAAGCTATCGCTAATGACAAGATTGTTTAGATGATCAAACCTGTTTGAAGAGGAGTGCACAAAAAACGTGGATAAAGAAGAGATACATAAGGCTGTCAGATAGTCCTGCCAATCGACAGATGTGCCTGCAAGGACGCTGCACTCTCCTCCGCAATCTGCCAATGGCCTGAATTCGTTGCCAGAAAGCTTTCGATCTTACGTACCCTAGGCATATAATTTGTTATCTGTAGTGCTTGAAAGTTCATCTAAACATGTAGAGATACATGAGAACATTTATGCCCTCTGGAAAACTAGATTCACTATCTAGTCTGAGAAATATTGTGTGACAACAATCAGCGTTACTTGGCAGAAAGGCGTATTCGAGAGTAAATTCGTGAACTTCCCGCTTGTTTGCATTTGTGGCGGAACTTTTAGCGATGAACCTAAGCTCGTGGACAGGTTTCCTATAAAGCACTTTGGCATTAAAGACATAACAACATTGAAGAAGGCTGTCCGAAGCAGGTACAAAGTATGGTACGAGAATTTGAGAAAGAGGATAACCTTCGAAGCTTACAAGTTCTATGCAGTGGAATTACGATCATTGATTTTCTCTCACGAAGCTAAGATTGTTGAGAAAGATCTCCTTCTACGAACTGAAAAAGGTTGACTAGATACTCTGGACCTTTGCTATTAAAAAGGGAGTATAAATGTAAAAGTATAAGAGGCGTAAACCAAACAGCCGTAGTCAGACTAGAACGGAATCAGACTCTCAACCAGGAGTATCCACGTGGAGGTAGTCAAGGAGTCCTTATTGCTGAATATGTGTTGTAATATCCTGTCAGTTTTCCTAGAGACACTCTCTGCCTGCGCCTTTCAGGACAAAGAACGATTATGGAGAAAACCCAAATCTCTAACCTTTTCCCAGAGAGGGATAGTAAGACTCTCGATACGAGGTGACGGAAGAGATGCCAAAGTTTTAAGCGATGGGAATGAAGTAGACCCAATAACGATTGCCTGAGTTTTATCCAGGTTAATAGTAGGTCCATTCTTCAAGACCCAAAGGATAACTCGATCGATCTCCTTTTCGACTCAAACTAGTAACGTACGCAGTAAAGATATAGGTCCCTACAAGTAGAGTTGGAAATCGTCAGCATACTTGTGGTAGCTGCAGTGTTGAAGTTCGCTGCCAAGGTCAGACGTTTTCAAGTGAGGGAGAAGGAGGACCAGGCAAGGAGCCTATAGGAACTTCACACTTGACCGCTCATCAGTTAGGGAGCCCGCCACTACTATTGGCTACTATATGGTATCAATTACCGGGAAGATTATTGTTCGGACATGTTTAATAACTTTATTTCATATTTCAGGTATGATATCCCAGAAGAAAAATCTAAATCACCAAATGTTTAATCAAGTGAAAAGGTGTGAAAGGAAAGAAATACGTCTGGGACTGGCGATGTGGAGAAAGTCTTCATGAGGTCATTAGGTGAAAAATTGCTATCTGTGGATTCATTCTTAAGGGGGATTAGGTTGGAGGGTCTGAGGAAATGCAAACTATCCTTTTTCTTGTCTGTGAATTTAGTTCCTGAGTTTACAGAACTAAGTTAGAATTAAACTGCTTTTAGTTCTTTTTGCAAGTCGGTGCTTGTTATCAGGTTCCCTAACCAGATTTTTGATAAAGGATGTAATCCAGGTGGCAGTTTTGTTGGAACGTTAAGAAACGTGTAGTGGGGCAAAATTATTGAACGCAGAGATCAAGTAATAAGTCAGGGTGGTAATTTCATCGTTCATATTGTGTCAATTCAAATTTTATTCCAATCAAGTGACATTAGATGTTTGTGAAATTTACTTTCGTCAAGCTAAGTCAGATTTCTAACGTGTTTTTATTTTGGTCCGAGGTAAGATTAGAGTGAAATTTCGGCGATGGTAATAATGCTGTTGAAATTTGTAACATGTGTAAAACACAGATTCAAGCTCCGCACCATAAGAGGAATAAGGTGGTTAATAGACTACTCCCACGGAAGCTCTGTCAGAAGATGACTTTACTTCAAAAAAGATAAATTCAGGAGAAGGGTAGTTAGCCACAGGACTAATTTCAACCACAGTTCCTCTAAGACTCTCATGGAAAAAACACTCCACCGCTCCTTCTATTGTCTTTGTCTCTCTCAAACATCGAATAGTTACCTTTGGACCCACGCTGTCTGGTTGTGGGTTCGATTTCCGCCTCGCACTCTGGAAGAGCTTCGGCGGGCCGCGGAGTGTCGTAAGGCCATTAACTCTAGAGTTCTTTCGGTTCTCTGAGTATTAAGTAGCTGCTGCTCTTGGTGGTTCGAAACCCACCTCAAACTGTAGGTCCCCCTTACCCCTGAGTTAATCGTGAGGTGTACAGAGGAATAGAGAGAAGGTGTTGCCGAGACTCTCAATCCCATAACAGGGAGAGAGTATAAACAAATATTCAACATATAATACGTAATATTCAAAACAAATATATTATAAACCCTATTACTGGTAAGACATATAATATGATTTTCCTTCAGGAATGATTAGAAAGTCTGTGAGATTCGATATCAGATGGCTTTTAGTATATGTATTTTTAAACTTGAAAGAGGATTCCTTACGATAAAAATTTTGAGGGAATGTTATAATTTTTCGAATTCCTTATCTTGACTTCAACTCGTGGTATGACAAAAAAATTCCTAATAAAGAGCTATAACATACATAACGTGATATTTGTAATCTCATCTTTACTAATAGACAGATTTGATCAAAATTTGATATACGTGGTAGGTCCTTTGAATTAAATGCACCATCATCTTCATCAAGATGAGTGGTTCACCAGGAAAAAAAGACAACGTTCAATTTTTACAATTCGTGCTTCGTATAAGGAATTTTTCCAAAACTGCGTAGAATGGAATTATTCGACTTTTCTGAGAAATGTATTCCACTTTTAATTCTTTCCTTTTTTTCAATTCTGCTTTCTACTTCTCTCAAACTTTTCTGATTCCTATTTCCTAGTAAAAAAAGGCATAACTTCGAAAAAATCATTCTTTTATTATCTGTATGGTTAGCGCGTGAGAACTTGAAATAACATGACGCTTCTTTATATCTTATCGACAATTTAAGTCAAAATTGTAACAAAGAAGACCGCTTACTACGACCAACCCTACTGGATATTACCTGAACAAGCCCAGCTTGTAAGGACTAATCAGGCTCTCATGCAACTTTTAGAAGAACAAAATTATGATTGAAAACTCATCCAGCTTGTGAGAAACCTAATCATAATCCTTGTCAACATGGTCTCAGATACATAAGGCTACGTTTCATTTGTAGTACAATCCTAGAGGGCAATATCTTCCGTGCCCATATTTGCACGTGCTCTTGACGTTCTTGTACATGTTTACACTACCAGAAGGAAACTTTTCAGTTCCTCTCTAGATCTTCAGAAAAATATGTCCTTGTGTCTAGAATCATCGAAGTTGTTCAAAATAAAGATTTGTTCCTAATATAGAAACACTTTAATGACTTTTTAACACAAAAAACTCCTTCTTTTACCTTTTCAAAGCTTCACATCCCGTTTCAAAGATCTTTCTCCTGCCAACTAATCAGATTGATGCATGCATATAAAAGGAAGCTAAGAAAATTGTTATTCGAAAACCACTAACTCTTTCAGATAATTCAATTAGAATTTCCAAGTCCCAGCGTTTCGAGAATGCACTGTTTTCTTCTTAACAGGTATATATTATGGAACAAAAAAAATGAAGTAAGAAACATAATATGGTAAGTGAAAACAATCGCTAACAAAAAGATTTGATAAAAACTAGCAGATTTTCCAGAAACTTAGAGTCATAGTAATGATCAAGTAAGATGCAATAATAATTTAGAGTCGTGAGAGTCCATTACTTTTGTACATAAAATAGTGTCATAGTTAGTAAGAAAATGTGTGCGTTCATCAAAATCCTCCCACATTTGAAAATTTGAAAGTGATGTTTAATATCAGTAAGTAATTAGTTAGTTATTGGAATACAAAACGGTTACATTTTGATTGACATCATGATTAATAGATTTTTAGTCATTAGTCATTTTTTAAAATTAAAGTCAATTTTTATGGATGTTTAAAATAGACACGAAAAATTCAACAATTTTATCTTTCTTATTATTGTTTGGAGGCTCATATTTTCAAAATTTAAAATGGAGTTGAACTAGTCTATGGGAAAATTTCAAGAATGAAATTGTATGAATCATGAGGCTGATAGAGCTCTTTCTTTTGTTGATACAGTTATCCATTTCTCTTTTCATAAAAACTATTTCGGCGAAAGCTCTCTTCACAACATTATTCTCTTGATGTAGGAATGCTATGCTAGCACAGAGAGAATAGTGATCAATATTATGATTTATGTTGTTAATGAGATGGTCCTTTGAACGGTTATCATAATGTATTCAAAAACCTCCAATGTGTTCATCACTCTCAATGTAAAGAGGACTTCTTTTCACCTCTGTAACATTTTTCACAAACACATGCAAAACATTAGACAGCATTGGTCTTCTCTAGGAGTCCTAAAGAATCTTTACCTAGTTTTATGATTTCATCGAGTTTTGAGTTTACGCAAAAGATAGTTCCTATTTGGTAGTGTTTCAAAAGTCTTCTTACATTTTCAGGGAATTCACCGTGAAGTAATCGTAATCGTCTTACTAAGCTCGATGTCTTCCTGGTTATTGTTCACATTATTGGGGTCATAAGGTCTTCTATTCTATTTTTTTATATGTTTATCAGATATATGTTGTGGGTAGTAATTTAAAAAGAGATTATGTTTTACAATATTTATATTTTCATTGTAAAGTTTTTTTATCAGACAAGAGAGAAGCAGAGTCAACTAAATTTTTATTGATACCAATTTTCGTTGTGCTAGGTGCTCAGAAAGGAAATTGAGTAATCGACTTGAGCGTGTCCATTTTCGATACCAGTTAGTTGAAATGAAAACATTGTGGTTTTTATGATGCTAATTTCGAGAAAGTTCATACCGCTATTGTTTTCGGTTTCATGAGTAAATTGTTACCCTTTGTGGAAAGAATGGGCAGGGAGGAGAATCTCGACGAGGATGCGGAAAGTTTTGAAAGGTGATCGAAGGACATGGTTATGAATACGGAGGGAGAGATTATGAGGGACCAGATGGTGGATGGAGAGGAAGCGGTCGCGAACGGTACGATAACAGGGGACGAAGAGGGAAAGTGCACGTATGTGAGGAGGTGGAGGAATCGGTGATAGACTATGTGATCATGCAGACTTTGTAGTTATGAATATGCATCGATAGAAGGAGACGGAGAGATTCACAGTAGAACGGAGGATAGAATCAGGCCATCAGCCTCTAATCTTGTGGATAAGAGGGAAGGGCTGTGAAAGGCAAGGAGAAGAATTTCCGCTAGGTGAGAGGGAGACATTGACGGGGAGGACTATAGGAAAGTATCAGGAGTAGCTAGGGGAAGCGAGTTTCAAAGGGGAGTAGGTGAAAGAGATATGGGGGATCTGGAAGTGAAGGTGACAGGGTATTTGCAAGAAAAAAAAGGTTTAGAAAAAAGAAGAAAGGAATGGTGAAGAAGGTAAGATGAACGTTGATGAACACGGCGTACAAAGTGTACGCAATCGTATTGGGGGGAGGTTACGGAATCATCTCATAATCAATCATCAATATTCGCATTTTGCAGCGCTAGGTACGCTTCTTGTAATCTTATGAGTTATCAAGGTCCCGTGAGTGATAAAACAATATTTCATATGCGAATCTAAGGAATTTCCTCTTCCCACTCTATTTACTTTGTAGTATCAATAGAGCATTGTCATTTGATAAAAGTAATAAAGAAAAAGTATATATAACAGTCATTCATCGATCCTTCTTCCTCACGAAATTTTTTGAAATAATTTCTCAGTTCTCAATCATTGTGTTTATTGCTGAGGAATGAACACTATAATAAGAATTTTGTTCTTCACATTTGGTGTATTTTGTCATTTCAAATGTAAGTAGAATATGATAGTATACCTTAAATACATAACAACATTAAATTTACTCAACCGTCAGCATCTTTTCGAAGGGAGCAGAACAAGGGAAAGAAAAACGTTGAATAATATTTTTTGATATCGGGTTTTATCAGTCTCAGTGTGTCAGTCTCCAACATTTAAATCATTCTCATTAATTGTAACGCTTTTCCTGAATTATTCTTAGTATATGTGCTTCATTATCTACATTTGCTTGCAAAGTATGTACCGCATAGTTGAATTCTAATACTGCTTTTAACAATATTCCTCCTCCCCTTCCAGTCCACACTCTCATCCTACCTCGCAATATATCCTTCATCCTAGCCCATCACCACTGTATCATCTGCGTATGCAACCGTATATACACATCCTTTTCTTACCCTTCCTTCTTCCCCCTCGTTGTTCCTTTACAGCCTAAGATAAATGTATCTCATATTACTATTATATTCCCTCGATCACCATAACTTTTCAATCCCTACTCGGTGGTACGATCTTATTCCTTCAACTTCTTCCATTAATCTTTCAGAAAAAAACTGCCACGGATAACTTATACATAGTTAACATTAGTGTCATTCCTCCTTAATCTTTCTTCTTCTCTTCTTCTCCTTCAATCAATATTGTTATCACTATTTCGCCTTTCAATCTTCTACTATTGCCAACATCCTGATTATTGCTCACCTTGTTATGCCTTTTTCCTGATTTCTTACTCTTCTTTTTTTACCCCTTTCCTAGTTTTATTCGCCACCTCTTCTAACAGAGCCAAAAAATACATTTCCATTCTATTATCTCAACGTCCTGACATTGTGAATTTCATGCTACAGGAGATTTGAACAAGTAATGATTATGAAATAACTCAATAACATTGTCAGCAGCATCCTTGACTTCACTCCTCCAAATTACATATGCATGTGAAAAATCTTTCTAACAAACTGCTACTTAGTTAGAGTTTCAAAACCTGACCTTCCCTCACAACAACCTTTTCTTACTCGAATATTGGATCTTCTTCGAACGGAACAGAAGAATGATGATATTTTTCTTTTGTGACATTGTACTTTTAAACAAGACTTGACATTAAACCAACACGATATCATGTTTACAAGCGTTCCTTGAATAGACACGATAGTCGATATTGGTTTGAGACGGCCGTCATGTTGTTGCAACAAGGTGCCGTTTCGACTCAACGCACTTCCGTGTCAATCAAATGCCCTTTATAAATGTACCTTTTCTCCAACTTTTTTTTCTGACCTATAAAAGTTGGAGCAAAGAGCTTAGCAAGCTTTCATTTCCAACTGTGCATTCCTGAAGTCTCTAAATCAGGGGTGTCCAACGCGTGAGCAGCGGTGTAAATTACTGTCACTCGTCAATCCCCTCCATTACCATCTTGAATGCGTTCATACGGTGAGCGCGATGTGGAAAAGGGAAACGAGAAGAGAATTCTCGAAGAAGCGCTCGGGAAAGGGGAAGAAAAGATAAGCGGAAATTCCTGCTTTCTCTCAATGACAAGAAATAAAACGAAAATCTTGAAGACAAATTGCTGCATTTGACAGCTCAACGAACAAATTTCAAAGCATTTTCTGATAGAACTCGGTGTTTATGACCGTCAAATATTATTCAATTCCGTATGATTATATTTTCAAAATCTCCCAGTTAAAATTTTCTAGCCTTTCAATTCTGAGAAACACAGATTAAGACTTTTTATGAGTTCAAATGAATAAAGAATTTACTTCATCATTTATTATTTCTGAAAAAATCTTTTTATGTCATAGCATCTTTGTACATTATTTTGAGACGAACCTCAACTCGAGTTGAAATTGAAGCCTTCAGAGAGATAACGCTGTATTAGTACATATCCATATTTGACCTTGAATTTCCTGTTCTCCGTCACTTTAAAAGAATAATTGATGGTCTTTTAATTCCTCACTCCCAGGAATTATAGCACATAACATCCGAAATGATATGATACAAATCACACATGATATACTGTTTATTTAAGAC
>WSXT02189497.1:0-20014 GCA_011762715.2 Neuroterus valhalla
ATTTTCCTAATCGTTATCACTCTTCAAAAAATCAGCAAAATTTTATGTTGATGCACAGTGGGACCAAATCCCGAAAAGGTGGCCAAAACTATAAAATGTTCATACAATAGGCCAAATTTTCTTGCACGGGGGTTTTGAGGGTCGCTGATTACGAACCCGGTGTCAAAAATCTCAAAAACAAAATGTCAGATCCGATATGGCGGGTGATCATGCTAAATAAATGTTTGATTCTTTTTAAAATTTGTGTAAGGGGTTGTAAAGGTCGCTAACTACGAATCGAGTGTCGAAAATTTTAAAAACAAAATGGCGGATCCAATATGGCGGGTGATTATGCTAAATAAATTTTTGATTCAATTCAAAATTGGTGCAAGGGGGTTCGCAAGGTCGCTGACTGCAAATCCAGTGTCAAAAATTTCAAAAACAAAATGTCGGATCCAATATGGCGGGTAATTAGGCTAAATAAATTTTTTATCCTTTTCAAAATTGGTGGAAGGGGGTTTTCCAGGTCGATGATAATTAGTAATCAAAAAAAAATTAACTCCCTTGTTCTTATAAAAATCATTCACACTATCATGTAATGATGAAATGTAATGCGCTTCTCATCGCAACTCATGCTGCAAGATGAAAAATATCAAATAAAAAATGGATCCGCAGGCATCCGCAGGTAATTTTTGATAAAAAAATTTAAAAACGTTTACTGAGCACTATAATAATCATTAGTTGTTAGAATACTGCAGAATAATCAACTTTTTTTATGTATCAAAATCAAGTTTTGTCTGAGAAATCAGATGATTCGTTTCTAAAGAAAAGTTATTTTGTCAAAAAACAACTGCAAAATTTTGCTTCAGAATTAAACTGTGATATTGTACATAACTTCATCTGAAGAATTCATTTTTCCAGTTTATAACAATCACTTTCGATAATCGTTGTTTAACAAAATTAAGAGACACTTTTTCTGTACCTTGCTCCAAGAACTTGACAGAACAGATAAGGCCAAGTTCAGACTAGGTTCCAAAGCCACTTTTAAAAACAAGAGACTATCTGACTTTTGAAATGAAGGTACGAAAACCTCCATTATCAACTGCGCCAGCCAAAATGGCGATGAAACAATTTTTTTTTTTATTTTGACCAGCTTTTTTCGATTTGTGACCACTGTGTGACGTGGCCTGACTCATATATATTATAATTTAAGTTTTGAATATGTTTGAAATAATTAGAAATATTTTCAATATTATACTCTCTTTTTCGATAAGAAATATGTAACACATATATATTTCATAAGCCATTGAAAGCTGATCATTTTGATACTCATTGCGTGAAAATAAAAATATGGAATGATAAGAAACTTGTATTCCATAAAAAATATATTAACCGTATCTTTTGCCCTTTCTGCAACATTTGCTGTCCACAAGTTTTCATTTCTTGATCTCTTCTGTCCGATTTGACTACTTTTTTCATCTGCCATCTTATTCACAGCATTCTCTCTTTATTAAATAGTATCTAAATAAATTCCTTCATCAACAACTAATTTCAAAAAAATTGAAAGATTTGAATATGTTTTTTGGACGAATTGTCTACAAATGGAATGAATCCATCCGTTCCCTAACGTGTCAATGAAGAGTCTAAAATGGAATTGTTTTTTCTTGGGAATTCTTAAAACAATTCCGAAAAAAGTGCACAATGTTGGTAAACAAAAGAAGTCACCGACGAACAAAATAGGCCTTGAAAAGTACGCGCATTTCAACGTCTACTACGTATATTCAAGTACATATATTACACGGTTTACATATTATATTTCGATAATATTTTTAGGGTAGAAAAATGAGTCATAAAGATTTGGTCCACCTAATGGTTGTTTTATTATCCCGAAATCAGTCATTCAGGCTCGTTTTGTTCTACCGCAGTGACGCGTTCGTTTAATTATTGATGTAATTGTTGTGATACTCAATCGATTATTATCAAAATTTCTAAAAAACTCCTTCATTGACTTAAAAACATTGTCAATTCCGCAAATTCGAAGAATTGTGAATTTCCAGGACATTTTTTGACGAAATGGTGAATGTTCCGTTTATAATTAATTGTATGTCCAAAAAAATTATTTGTTAATTTTGACGGTATTGCTAGAGTCTGAAGAGTTTCGCGTTCAAATTCTATTGAAAAATCGCTTGTAGTTTCAAAGATATCGCGAGTTTAGTTTTGAAAAACGTATTAAAAATATTCGATACCGGCGTTCACCTCTTCCGTTTCGTAGCAGCATCCCCTCCCTTTCCTACTAGGTCGAGCGCTCGCTCGGTTCTGCTTTCCATCGATTCAATTAGGAAAAATCAATCAATGAGTTAAACAATTGAGTATAACAATTTTTTTCGAAATTGGCTTGTAGGGGGTTGTAAAAAATGAATCTTGTACTCTCCGTAGCTTATGGGTTGGAGCATCAGACCGGACATCTGTGGACCTGGGTTCAAATCTCAGCGGAGCTAGAAAGGTATTTTCTTACAACGTTGAAAACAAAAATTAAATAATTAATTATTCAAATATTGATAAAACCAGTAGACAAAAAACTTAACATCATAATATTTTTTTACTGAAAATATACATCATCATTAAAATAGCCTTCTTTACGCCCGCGATACACAATGTACTATTCTGAAATTACATTTCTCGAAGTCTTCAGCAGTTCACTCCTGTCAGCGAGAAATATTAAACTTTAAACGTTACCTAGACGCGTTCTCTATATAATCTTGTGAAAAGAAATAAATAATAGAATATATTATATTTTAATGATAAATTTGGAGAAAAAAATCAATACTGCAAAACAAATTGCAAGAAATGATCGCTCAAATTTGGAAAACGTAGCAAAGCAGTTTAAAACATTAGCAATAGGAGCATATTGTGTAAAAGTTTTGTAAATCGCAAGATATGAAAAAATGAAATCATAAAGAGAACACTTTGTTATTCTGTCTTTGTGCATGGTAATTGGAAAGACGAATATTTCCTATAGTATCCAAATGATTCATATGAAATGGCTCATGGAACGAACAGACAGTCAAGAATTTAAATTTTATCAGTCTGCAAACGTCGCGATCAAAATTTATTCACTCATCTATTATTCATAACCTAAACAAAGGCGGAAAAATTGCATCTGCGGACATTGACAATGATGCTCTCTTACATCTTTAAAGTCTTTCAAAATATAATTGAAACCAGCATAATGTAGGTCGTTTCGAAAACTTTCTTACATTTGGTCACAATTTTGACGGCCATGTCAACAATCAATAATACCAATATTGATACAAGAATATCAGAGTAAATATGACGTAGTAACGATTCAGATATAATATTTCACACGAACAGTACCAAACAGCTGATTAAATAAACAAATTTAATAATGCAAATGAAAGAAGGTGGATGATATGATTTGGGACTGGTTTGTCATAATTTCAGATTCGAGATGACTTGTTTGTTATCAAAACAGGCCACGTTACTCTAAAAATACTGTTCATGCATACAATGAGGCTAAATTATTCGTTTATTACGGCTAAATAAATGTTTTCTGGCCTGTATTCTCTAAAAAACAGATGATTTAACGGATCTCTATAATGTATAGGTAGAACCACGTTGTCGATGATGCGTATTTTAACTCTTCCATAGTTATTGTAAAGATCCGCTCTAGGAGCCATCAATGGACGCAATTGTCCAAACATGATTATTCCAATGACGTAATTGTAATATTTATCTGTTTTGACTTGGTATATGCCTGGTGACAAAGAAGGAACTAATAATGAATAGCTTTCATAATGATGGACATGGAGAAGAATGGGAAGAGGATGCACTTGGATTTTTCCTCGGCTCCTTCTTCCGAATCGCCAAAATGATTCTGCAAGAAGCAAATATAAGTAAAAATTAGTAATTGTACAAGTGATAAATTTATTTAATAGATCTTAACCTATATCCGACAAGTATAATTTAATTTATACATTAGACTAGCAAAAGAAGAATCAGTCCAAAAAGAGGTCAGTTAGCAATGAGGATGCTACACGGGAAGGGAAATGGTACGTCTGCGCGCTTCGCACTGAGTCGGTCATCTGCTCTGATGCGAGGACGCCTATATGCTTATTTTGGGCAGCGAGTCAGCGCTAGTGTTGTCTGAATGCGCGCCTAAATTTTCCGGCGGATAATCCGCCGAGCTCTCGGACCGTTTTCAAACCGTCGTCTCGTTCGGACTCGGGCGGATTATCCTCCGATCACTCGAGCGCGTGAACGTTCGAATTGACCAGCAGCGCCACACGCCAAGAACACGGACTTTCAGGCGTCCACGCATCACAGCAGAAGACCGACTCAGTGCGGATTGGGCAGACAGTCAGACACACCATTTCCCTTTCCGTGTATATGGGACATTCTTTTACAAATCGAACAGAGAATTTACCGACCCATTTTTGATTGACCTAATACTTATTTTACGGGTTCTTTATCGAAAAAGAGAAGATACGTATTTGAGGATTTTTTTCATTTTGCAATGTTTTGAGAAATAGGAAGGGTTGGAAAATTGAGAATTTGAGTGAAGACTCTTTTAAAAAAATGCATAACTCCTGTTCTGTTTGAGCTAGAGACATTTTTCTTTTTTTATTTGAAAGGTAAAAGAACGAGATTTGATACGAAAATCAGACCAAAAATACTAATAACAAATTGAAATTGTTATAAACAATTCAAATTTTTAAATCGATTTCTTACTAGTTTGACCCACATGAATTAAGTTTTTAGTATTTTTATCGTATTCTACGTCCAATTTCTGATCAAAAACGATTTATTTCAAAATGGTGAAATTATTATTACTATCGAAAGAAATTTAATGTATCTAACGGTGTCAAGCGCGGTACCTCACACCGCACTGTGGTTCAAAATCCCGAATCTCCGGTCAAAACCTCGGAAAACGGCAGTTTCCGAACGTGATGAAATTCACTGTACGTGTATAAGGTTCATTTCTGCTGAGAAATCCAAAAGAGCAAGTTGACCAGTACTTCCTAACCTCATAGATTTCAATCGTCAGGATATGCACAACATTTCTGTACTAGTTTGAAGTAAGAATAATAATGCACGCGTCTGAAAGAAATGTCGAAATGTTCGCGCTCCTTTTTCTATTTCACACAGTAAAAATTCCGAGATTCAATAAGGAATTAGTTATCCAGGCCGCAGCAGGCCGCTTCGATTCTTTTACGTAATTTATGGACAGCCCCTATACTGTGTTGCACACGGGAAGGTGTTCCCAATAAATTGGCGTTGAGATTTTTGGCCCTAGCTTGTCCGTTTTCTTTTGGGAACAATTTCTTTGAGGCGTGCGGCGCACCGTTTCACGTGCCTGGCGCGGCCAAGTGATCTCTTCCTATGGGCGACACGGGGAATCAGGAGGGAGCTTCCAAGCTTTTTTTGCACGAAGAAATTTCTGAGAATACTAATCCCTTTCGTTGAATGTTTCATGCCAATCGTTTCTTACCAATCACTTCGAATTTCTTTACATATATAGAGATAAAAAAACTTATTTTTCTAACAATACTTTGATCAACATAATAATATGAGTGTTGATTAACTTATGATCAATAACGGAAATTATTATGAAATTATTTATTTACTTGCATTTGAATAAAAATTAATGTCTTAAATGTAATGAACTTCTTCCAAAATGGAAAATTAGATGCGCAATTATTTTATACAAATTCATCAAATTACCGTGAATTACCGGAAATTTCCATAAATCTATGGGAACTTTTAAATTGAATTTGAGTTTATTTACCTTGAGTGACCATAAATTACCTGTAAAATTAGTTAAAATTACAGAAAATTTTCATAAATTTCCGGAAATTTTCCAATTTAATTTTAGGTTATTCATCATAGGTTACCATAGATTACCTGTGAAATTTGTACGAATTACCCAAAATTTTCATAGATTTCTGGGAATTCATGGAAATTTTCTTAATATAATTTGACGTAATTTATGGAAAGCTACCATGAATTACCTGTGAAATAGTATAAATCACCCAAAATTTTCATAAATTTCCGAAAATTTATGGAAATTCTCTGAATATAATTCAAGGTGATTTATGGTAAGTCACCATAATTTTCTTGTGAAATTACCATAAATTACCCCGAAATCGTAAATAGAAGTTGATTTTCATTCCATAATCTATTTTTTCATGCAATTTGGCCACCATTTTGTGTCCCCTATTCTGAATTCTGAAAAACAAATATCATTTTCGAATTCAGCGACCCCGAAAACGTAAATAAATGGTGATTTTCATTCCATACTCTATTTTTTATGCACTTTGGCCGCCATTTTGTGTCCCACATTTTGAATTTTGAAAAAATAATTTAATTTTCGAATTCAGCGACCACGAAAACGTAAATAAAAGTTGATTTCCATTCCATACTCTATTCTTTCAGGCGAATCGGTCTCCATTCTGTTTCCGTCATTTTGAATTTTGAAAAACGAATATCATTTTCGAATTCAGCGACCCCGAAAACGTAAATAAAAGTTGATTTTTATTCCATACCCTATTTTTGTATGCAATTCGTCTGCCATTTTGTGTCCGCCATTTTAAATGTTGAAGTACATATATCATTTTCGAATTCAGCGACCCCAAAAACTTCCCGATATGTAACTTCAAACAGGATTATTACATTTTTAGGGGTTTTGACCGGAAATTAGGGATTTCGAACCACTGTGCACCGGTGCGCGTATCACATTGCACGGCCAATTTTCTTCTTTGATATCGTTTTTCTCTTAAATATGAATGATTATTATATATTTTCCAATAAATTATCTTATTTCTTAGACATGATAACTTTATTTAAAATTCAAGAAATAAATAAATAATAAGAAGGAAAGAAACTGAAAGTCTATCCATGAAGACGAATTTATAAAATAATACGTTTTTGGAAGAAAAGAGACAAATTGTCTAGAATGTGATACGCGCGCCGGTGTAGGGTACCGCGCTCGACACCGCTAGATACATTAAATTTTTTCCGATAGTAATAATAATTTCACCATTTTGAAAGAAATCGTTTTCGATCGAAAATTTGACGTAGAATACGATAGAAATACTAAGAACTCAATTCATGGGGGTCAAACTAGTTAAAAATCAATTTTAACATTTTGATTGTTTATAAAATTTTCAATTTGTTATAAGTATTTTTGGGATGATTTTTGTTTTGAATCTCGTTCTCTTACCTCTCGAATAGAAAAAGAAAAATGTCTCTAGCTAAAATAGAACAGGAGTTATGCATTTTAAAAAAATAGTCTTCACTCAAATTCTCAATTTTTAGCACTTCATATTTCTCAGAAAATTGCAAAATAAAAGAAATCCTTAAATACTTATCTTCTCTTTTTCGATAAGAACCCATAAAAAAAGTATAAACTCAATCAAAACTGGGTCGGTCAACTTTTGTCTAAATCTGTACGATTTGTAAAGGAAGTAGAAATATTTTTCAACAACTAGATGAAAATAGTGGAATTGGAATTGGAATATTTGTTTATACTCTTCCCTTTTGACGGGCTCAAGAGTCTTCACATAACACACCTCCTCTCCTTTACATAATCTCTCCAGGGCGCGAGACGGGAATCGAACCCGTAACCAGACGAAGTGGGTCCAAAGCTCATGCCTTAGCCCCCACGACCAACTGACCACCCTTAGATAAAAATTGTGATTTTTGCATTATTTTGCAGTGACCCTAGATAACAATTTTCATCCAATTGATATTCAATTTTTCAAACTCCATTTTGAATCATTTATAAAATTTAAGAAAGGGTTTTTGTATTTTTTTTTGCAGCGATCCGAGTTAACGATTCAACTATTTGACAGTTTGTGTGTATCTTTTTTATTGTTAATTGCGTGTTTCTTAATTTTTTAGAGATATGTTAGAATACCTTGATAAAAATTTGATTCTTTTTTATATTTAAGTTTTTCTTTCATTCCTTAAATTATTTAAAAATTAATTTTCGAAATTTTCGTTTGTCTTCATATTTTTACGCTAATAAATTATATAGCAACCTGCAAATTCAAATGTGTCAAAATATATTTTTATTATTAAAAGTAGATTTTAGGTTGGTGTCTGTCTGTCTGATGTCGTCGGATTGGATTGCCCTTTGGCAAACATTTTGAAGAAACAAAAAGACAGGTCAAGTTCGCTAACCAGCTATTGTGGATGAAAAATCAAAAACGGGAACATTTTGAAAATTTTTTTTGGAATTTTTTTTTGAAGAATCAAAAACTGTTAGTACGGTTTCTTGTAGTAGGTGAAAAGTGGAACAATTTATCCTCCATTTTTAGCCAAACAACGCAAGGTATGAAAAAAAGCTTGAAGAAAAAAATATTTCTTTTTGGGAGACCTCCAGGATGATATTTACAACTCTTCAAGTTTTCTCAAAATATCGAAAATTCAAATTTTTTATATTAGAAAGATTTTACTATTCACTTGGAAATTCGGCTTTTTTAGGTATATTCAACAGTTTATTATTTAAAAGCAGAACTGTTTTTTGTTTATGTATCTTCTGTTACATTTCTTGTAAAAATCTATCTCTGTTGATGAAAAATTCAACAACTGCTTCCTTGAGAATTGATTTTCTGTTTGAAAATTCACCGCTCATGAGAGATGAGGGAAGAGAGATGAAGAAAAGAGGAAAAGAGAGAAGAGAAGGCGTGAATATGAGAATGTGATAAAGGGAAGAAGGTACAAAGTGAAGAAAAGAAGACGAGGAGGAGAGAATAAGCGACAGAGGGAGGAAGAATTCTACGGGGAGGAGAGAATAAAATAATCAAGAGGGGAAGAGAGCTGGGAGAAAAGGAAAAAGGGAGAATAAAAGAAGAAGAGAAGCAGAGAATTTAGCAAAGAAGAGGGGAAGAAAAGAAGAGAGTTGAAAGAAGAAGAGAAAAAGAAAAAAGTGAGGGAAAGAAGAGTAACTAGAAAAAAGGATGGAGCAAAAAAGAGAGGGAGAAACAAGACAGTTAGAATATGAAGAGAAGAAAGGTTAAAGAGAAAAGAGGACGAGCATAGAAGAGAAAGAAGAAAAAAGACAAATTAAGAGAAGAGAAAAGTAGAAGAAGATAACAAGAGAAAAAGGAAATAAAGAGAAAGAAACAAGTAGTGAATGAAAAAAGAAGAGCAGAGAGAGTTGAGGAAAAATGAAAGGAGAGGGGTACAAAATAAAAGAAAAAGAGAAGAGAAGAAGGGGAGAAGACAAAAATATGAGAAGGAAAGGAAAGATGAATAAAAGAAAAAGGACAAAGAAGAGAAGAAGAGAATTGAGACATGAAGAGAGTTAGGAGAAAAAAAGAAGGAAGGAAAGAAAGAATATTGGAAGGAGCAAAGCAGAGAAAGAGGATGGAGGAGAAGGTGAATAAAAGAGGAAAAGAAAGTTTAGAGGTGAAGAGAAGAAGAGGAGAATATGAAAGAAGGAGAGGATAACAGAAGAGGAAGAGAAAGAAGGATTCAAGAGAAGAAGGAAGTAGACGAAAGTTACGAGGGTAGGTGAGTCGGAGAGAGAATATAAGGAGGAAGTAAGAGAAGGATAAAGTAAGGAGAGGAAGAGTGCAAGAAGCAGAAAAGAAAAAGGGAGTCAGAGGGAAGGGAGGGCAAAGCCAAGAAGAGAAGAAGAGATGATGAGAATAAAGAGAAAAAGGAAAGAAGAAACAAAGAAAAGAAGAATTGCAGGACGAGAAGAGGAGATAGAAGAGAAGAAGAGAGTTGAGAGAAGAGAGGAAGAAGAGCAGAGGAGAAGGGAAGGAAAGAGAAGAAGAGTACCAGCGTAAAGCGGAGATGAGAAGGTGAAGAGTACAGAAGAATGGAAAAAGTGAAAAATGTAAGAACTGTAAAAGAGCGTTAACAGATGGAGGAAAACGGGAAGGAGGAAAGGAGAAGATGAGAGAAGTTCCGGAGAATGAAAGGAAAAAAGAAGAGAATAAGAGAAAGGAAAGAGAAAAAAAGAAGAGAGTTGAAAGAAGAAGAAAAGAAGAGGAGAAGAACAGAGTAATGAGAAAAAGAGGAGGAACATAGGAAAGGACAAGGAAGAAAAAAGTTGAGAGACGGAGAGAAAAGGAGCAGAAAGGAGGCAAAAGGAGATGAAGAGGAGAGGAGAAGTAAAGAAGAGAAGATGAGAAGAAAGTAGAAGTTTTAGGAGAAGAAAAGGGTAGAAGAGATATAAGAGAAAGAGAAAGTCTGGATAGAAAGAGAGTCAGGTGAAGAAGGGAAGGAGGAAATAAGAAAAGAAAAGAAGGAGATAAGTTAGCAAAGAAGGGGCGAATGAAAAAAGAGGGTTAGTGAAGGAGAGGGGTCACGAAAAAAGAGAAAAAGGTAAGAAGAAAACAAGAGAAGAAGGAAACGAGAAAGAAGAAAGTTCAAAGAGAAAGAGAGTTAGGAGGAGGAGGGAATAAGAGGAGAAGGAGAGAGTTCAGCGAAGAAAAGACGAAGAAAACAAGAGAAGAAATGCGACTATTTTGATGAAGAATAATTTTTTTTTACATTCTCATCATGTTTGGAGAGACCTTTAAAGATCATCATATATCTGTAAATTTTCCAAAATAGATTAATATTGATTGAAACAATATAAGTTGGATTGAAATGATTTGATATAAAGAAGTTAACAATGGAAGAACAGAGACGCGTGCCTTGGCTCGCGTTGCTCTTCTAGTGTTGCATGAAATGAGATAAAAAGATGTTTTCATTCCTAAGACGCTCATTGACACATTACAAGAAGAAATAATTTTCTATCGAATCGAAAACATATATTTTTCACTTATTCAAGTTTGAATATAACACCAGCCGCGGCATTTTTCGCCAAACGCACAGATTGGCTCTATCTTCGTGACGTCATTTTTCGCGGGAACACTAAAACTACCCAGAGTAAGCAAAGTTTTTGTTTTTAAATAAAAATGATGTAAAAAACAACAAAAATTTGAAACTGCCTTTTCTAGTAAATTCGCTGATATCCAAATCTTTTTTCATCCTGCTCGATTCGGCTTCTATTTGCGATTTTCCAATTTTAGGCATTTATAGGTTAGTTTAGTCAATCAGCTGTCATGTAGAAAGTCGCGACGAACGCGAAACCTGATCACTACTTCAAGTTTTTAGAAATGTTTCCGTCTCATTCCATGCACCATCCCTATTTGGGTAAGGTGTTTTATTGATCCTAAAATTTCAAGATACCATTTGGTTCCACAAAAGTTCAAAAGGAGAAAGCTAGAATCTGCTACAACTTTTCACCCGCTTCTGAAGTATTTCACTTTTCACTTGACGCTATCCATTTTTGAAGTTTTTTTTACGTCATATCGTTCTAATTACCAACAGAATCAGGAAAAACCACTATAGTGATACACAGTATTCCAATCACGGTCCTCATTTTTTTCGGAATAAAACATTAGCTCACGAAGAATTTCGGTAACCGTGTAACTGATAAATACTTTCCAAAACGTGTCAGTATATATGTATTGCACAAATCGCTATCTCAATCGTCAACCCAAGTTATTTCCACATCATTAATTATCGTTCTCATATACTAAGATGGCAAAAGTACTTCAAATTGATGACATATAAGTGCAAATAAGATAAAACAAAATGAGTTATTACGAAGTGAGCAGATAGGTATTTGCTGTAACGCATATAATACCATTTGAATCATTCTAATTTTTGATAAAAAAATATGGGTGTACATTATGTGTTTATTTTGATATTGGAATTTATTCCTACGTGCTATCGACATGAAGTAAGTTTGGTATTCTTTTATGAGCAGCAAAATTAAGAAATAATATTCTTAATCATCCTTTTCACCGCAGGGGTAAAGCCTCCGTAACTCTGTGTTAAAAGATAGGAACTAATTTCTACAATATGGCCGTTCATGTAGCGACATGTGCGCCACAGTGACACATGGGAAAACTAATTTCGCAGAGTAGCATCAGGGCGGGAGGTTCGAATTTGAAATTCTATCATACCAATAATGTTGTTATCAATTGATAATCCCGTAATTGGTATCATAAGATATAACATGATAGGTCAATGATAAATCAATAAATATTATTGCGAATTAATGACCACATTATACAAATAGAGTAATATTTGCAAATGGAGGGACATTCGGAGAGACATTTCCTACACCCACATATTCTACAAATTTTCAAAGTGATTCTAAGCTATTGCAATCGTAGTTCTCAAAATTCCCTCTGCTTTCTAGTATTTATTTTTCACCCTTCTCTTGATCTTTTAACATTGCCAATCCCACCACGATTTCATCACCATTCCCTTCTCCTTTCTTAATCTCTTCTTTTGCACACAACCTGTCACCGGCACTTTGAGATCCACCAAATCTCTTCCACCGACTTCCCTTCAAAAGTCACTTCCTCTAGCTGCTCCTGGTACTTTTCTATAGCCTCCCTTATCCATATCTCCCTCTCACCTGTGGAACTCCTTCTTCTCCCTGCCTTCCACAGCCCTCCCCTCTCCCTAACAAGATTAGAGACTGATGGTCTGATTCTATCCTCCCTTCTACTGCAAATCTCTCCGCCTCCTCCCACCCATGCATATTCATGACCACGTAGTCTATCAACGATGATCCCACCTTACATTCGCGAACGCCCAACGTTTATCTACCATCCAGTCTCTCAAAATCTCCCCCTCCTTATTCATACTAGATCTCCTTTCAAAACTTTCCCCATCCCTGTAGGGACCCTTTTCCCCCCCCCTTTTCTCATTGAATTCCCCCCCCCTCTCCCAATACTACCGTCCCCTCCTCTTTCTCGCCTATAATATCTTCCACCCTACCTTCAAACCTCTCCATCTCATCCCTATTGTACACCGTCACAAACTTACACGTCGCACCTCCTATCTTTACACCCCTCATTCGCACTCTTTGCCCCTCGCCCCCACAGTGAATTCCTTCTTTAAAACCCTCCCTGATCCCTGTTATAATCCCTCCACTAGCCCTACCATTTTCCTTTAGTCTCACCACCTCTTGGATCCTCCACCTTAATCGCCTTGGTAGCCTCGGTTTTATTTTACTCCACTCCTTGCCCCCTACCCACGTTTCTACCAGCCCAACCACATCGAATCCCTGCATAAATCTCCACAAGCCCTCATCCTTGTTTTTTATCCCTGCTACATTCCAAAAGAGCACCTTTATCACTCCACTGCCCTGCTGATCCCCTACTCCCTATCTCTATGAAATAAGTCCCCCTGCAATTCTCTTAAATCCTCTTCCTCCTCATTCCAAACCAGCATTGTCTCTTCTAATTTTATTTTCTTGTATCCTACCTTCGCTTCTCTTCCTTTACTTCTTTGATTTCTGGCTCTGTCATTCAGCATTTTTTGAATGTTCCTCTCTTTCCAAGTCAGATCGTGATGGATGCAGACCTTCTCATCCTCAATCCTACTTTTCCCCCTTTTCCCATCAAGCCTCACTTTAACCACCTTGCCCTGACACTCTCCTATGCTTTGTAGCAGCTCTTCTATTCCTTTCCGTTATTACCCGCTCCTCACCCTCAGCTACCTTATCACGATATTTGTATTTCTATCCTCTTTTTCCCTCCTCTTCACTCTTCTCCCATTGCCCTTTCCTTCCACACCCTAATATCCTTCCTTGCCGACAGTGCCACTTTCTCTAATTCTCCTGCTTTCTACCTCAGCTCTTTCATCTCTTTTTCCTATACTGCCCTATACTGCCCTTCGATTGCTGTAGATGACCTACGCGTTCTGTTGCTCTTCTTGAAAGGACTTTCTACTACGCTCACCCTGCTCATCTTTTTCCCTTTCCATCGTGCACCACTGGACATCGAGCCGCGTGGTGTGTTGACAGACCCCCCTCCATCTAACTCACTTCCGACGCTCTCGTGATCACTTTGCTGCTCGGTGACTACCTGCCCATCCTTCGGTAAATGAGATTTCTTCATCCTACTGCAACCAACAGATGTCTCTGTTTTGAGTTCTCGGTGACAATCAGAGAATAATTGTTTAATTATGAATCCAGAAGCAGAAGAAGGGTAAAATTAAGATGTTGGATTGGTTAAAGTATAATAAAGTGTAAGAGTAGGATTGCGCGGACAATCGACGGACCGCTGCGTGGTCAGGGAGCCCGCGGACGATAACAAGTTTTGAGATCAGATTTTGACTGCCTCGTGACGCGAAACCTATGTCTCGTTGTTCGGTGATTTTTTATCGAGTGGGACTTAATAATATTTCGTTCGCAAGAGCCTTATTGAATATACGTACATTTAACTTACTTCAGTGTGTTCCAATTAAATTCCCATACCAGCAGTAAACCTTTTCCTTTCAACTTATTCTTTAAATTTACGAGATTATTTTTAACTCTTCTTTAGAAGAACCTTTTATATCAGATAAAATTATATTCGAATATTGAACACTTTCGCGCCAAACTTGTCCTGGGTTGTCACATCTCGCCTTTATGCCCTCTCCCTCTGCTTAACTCAACCCTGTTTTTCAACCTCTTCCCCCTTTTATTCCACCCCGAAATGCCCTTGCAGACACCCCTTTACCTTCTCAGCAATACACTGAAACCCCTCGCTCCCTTTACCCGCTCAATCTCTCAAATACAAATCCGCCTACCTATTTGACAACCTAACCTTATTTTTCCTCTCTACCTGAACCCGATCTATTCCAGCCCAATAAAATCCACTTTTTATTTTCTCCACTTACTTCCCGCATCCTCACTCACCTTCCAAACTTACATCCTCACACTCCACTCACACTTTTAAAACCAATTACATAAAACTCTTTCTTACATATAGTATGAAGAGAATACACATTTCCTTTTTTAGAAATATCATTTGGAATAGTAATATCCTCTATCAGATCGGTACTAGACAACATTTTTTCAACGTCTTTAATGGAGAAGGTAGGTTCTCGAAAGGATCATATAGATCCGAAGGAGTAGCACAGTAAGAATTCTCACCCTGAATATTTTCTATTATAGTCTCATTTTGCTCATGAATAGTTCCAGAACCTAGATAATCATTTGCTACCGTTTCGGAACTAGGAGGAATAATGGAAATGGAATCCAAATTATCTTTTATTACCGTTCCAAGATTTTTGATATTAGTATTGCATAGATTTAATGAATTTGAATCGGAAAAGCTTCGCTTAAGACGCGGAATTTTGAGTAAACAGAGGCCTTAGTTGAATTGTTAAGCAGAATGAATATATGCGAGACTACTTCGGCAACGTGAGAGACAACACCTGAAAAAAAGAATACACAGCAAAACTAAGTCCAGCCTGTTCCTGCTTTAAACGACACACTCGTCCTATGCAACATCGCTCCGACAGGGTCGCTTCGTGATCTCTCTAGCAAACATACACATGCTATCCATTCCTCCTTTGGTCTGCCTCTGGGTACGCTACCATTCACCCTGTCTAGATACACTTGCTTTGTTAATCGTTCTTCATATATTCTCA
Source organism: Neuroterus valhalla (assembly GCA_011762715.2). Classification (NCBI taxonomy): domain Eukaryota; kingdom Metazoa; phylum Arthropoda; class Insecta; order Hymenoptera; family Cynipidae; genus Neuroterus; species Neuroterus valhalla. The sequence goes on from WSXT02189497.1 coordinate 15,442, forward strand.
CAAAGTGATCAAAGCATTTCAGCCAATTTCTACCACTCTTGTCAAACAGCGTTTCTTCTAAACTACATTCTTTGAGAACCCACTCATTACTCAGTTTGTTCATTAGCGTTTTACCGCGAATATTACGCAGAAATTGCATGCCGAACGCGTTGAGTTTACTTTTGCCCTTTTATTGATATGTCCAGGTCTCGCTACCGTACAGTACAGTTGGTGCTGCACAGAATTATATATCGCAATTTTAGCTTTTTCTGTTACATTTTTACTTTTAGTAATACCCCGTACACTGTCGATAATCTTTCTACCCTTATTTATATGTCTGGAAATCTCTGCATCTATCTTTCCGTCATCAGTGAACTTCCAAGATACATGAAATTATCAACTTGTTCTATCTTTTCTCCACTAAGGGCAATATTGCATTTTGATTTTGCATCGTTACTTTCAAACACAATAACTTTTTTTCACGTTAATGTTGAGACCCATGCTCTTCATGCTGGTATCTAGTCTGCTCAACACCCTATGCAAATCCTCGGCTGATTCTGCCGTAACGATCTTGTCATCTTCAAACGCAATGCCACGAACTTTTACTGTCCCAAGATCAACACCTTACTCGTCAAATAGAGCCATTCTCAGACATTTGTCCATATATAATAAACATCCAGGAGGACATAACGCATCCTTGCCTGACGCCCTGCCTAATATCAAACCAATCACTCAGTTGTCCATTTACTCTCACACTTGCTTTGCTACCATTATACATATATTATCGTATCGCTTTCAGAAGCCACCCAGCCACTTCACATTCTTTCAGGACCTCCGAAAGTTTAACTCTATTTACCTTGTCGAAAGCTTTTCCAGATCAATAAATGCACAGAAAACCTTTTTGTTTACTCTTAAGCTTTTTTCTGTGATCTTTCTCAATCTAAATATCTGATGGGCACATGATCTTCCTGACATAAGTCCACATTGAACTCCCCAGATCCTTTTCTTTGTTACTCCCATGACTTTATTGATAAGTGTTTTGGTAAATATTTTTCCCACAGTACTTAGAAGGCTAATTGCCCTATAATTATTACAGTCGCCTGGACCACCCTTTCCTTGTAGATTGGGAAAATAATCGCCTTTCTCCAATCACTCGGAACCTCGCTGTTCACAGCACACATATTCATAAATTCACACAGCCACACAAACAAACATCTGCCACCGAACTGAAGCATTTCAGAAGAAATACCAGCCACACCGGCAGCCTTACCATTCTTTAGTTCCTCAATTATGGAAATAATGTCGTCGATCCTGATCTACTTCCGCCACCTACGTCGGAATTTTCAAACGTGTGCGTGTCTGTGTCACTGTTGGTATGCTCCACGGCTTCACCTTCATACAGATTCTTGGGAAAATCCAACATACAGTCTTTCACCTTTCCTGAATCCTATACCATTTCTCCGTCAGCATTCTTGATTCCGACAACAATTTGTTGCCAGAAATTTGGATAAAATTGTAATACGACAAACAATCGCGTAAATGTTTATTTTTAAGTTATTTTTCAATAGTAAGAGTGGTAATACTTTTGTGCTTTCGAAGGTTTCTCAATTTGTATCCTCAAAAGTAGCTTACTTATTAAGTTTGTAATAGAAGTCAAGGTTCCATAAAAACCATGATCCATTTTATATCCAATATTGATTAATATAATTTTAGATATCAATTTCATTCTCGGTAAGTAGGCCTTCTTTTGTAAGAAATATAAAAAATTTTCATGTGAATTTCTGAAACGAAAGAAATATTTTGCATGTTTTTCGGCAGAATTTTTATCATTCTTAACAATCTATTCCCAAACTATGATGTAGACTTTAATCCGTGGAGTCGTTCCAATAATTTTCTAACTTGTCAGCATCATTCTGCTCGGCCGTGTCCCGTGTCAATAATATGCAGTACAAATATAGACACAAGGCTGAGAGACTTAATTTGATGTCGTTAGCTTCATCATTGTTTGCCATTTAATATTGATGGTTAACAGCTGTATAAGTAACGAAATTAAAATCATAAAAAATGCTGAATGTGAACGATATTCACTCGAATTTTTTATCCTGATTCTTGAAAAAATCAAAAAGGATTCTTTTCTCTCAATAATTGAAGTTAAGCTTCCATATTGCCAATACCGCCGGGTTGTAAACATTTGGGTTGGATTATTGTGGTGCATGTATTTCGGCAAGATGAACGTTTTTTGGCCCAAATTTTTTGTAAAATAGACGATTTAGAGGATCCTTATTCGATAATGGTATATGCACGTTGTCAATGATCCGCACTTTAACTCTTCCATAGTCATTATAAAGATCAGCTCTAGGAGCCATTAATGGACGCAATTGTCCAAATAAGATTACTCCAATGACGTATTTGAACTCTTTATCTGTTCCTACATCGTAAGAACCTGCTGGTATACTCGGAACTAATAATGAACGACATCCGTAATGATTAACATAAAGCTGAATAGGAAGAGGATGAACTTTGACCTTCCGAAATGGCCACATGGATTCTGCAAAAAGAAAAGGATAAGTAGAAAATTAAGGAGGAAAGGTCGGCCAGTGCCATAAGTGTGTGAAACTTGTTTTTGTAGCTGATGGTAAGTACAGCATCAAAATAAAAATATTTAAAGTTTTAGCTGAGGTTTGGAGGATGATAAATATTTCTGTTTGGGTGTTTTGGGAAACCCTGGATTTCTTCTACTTCTGCAAAATATATTATGAAGCTCAAAACTTTCATACTAGCTTACGTCATTTGATTTCTACTGAACAAAAATCTTTTTGTAATGAGCGGCGTCAATAAAAATTGAGATATCAAGCATGAGATTCAGGGTATTGAGAAATAGGCACTATAGAACATTTTCATGCTTCTGAATTGGTTGGATTACAAATTTTTATCTTGATTTTCTCACGCATTTCCAAAAATTAGGCAGTATATTACAAACCCATATTCTACAACGTCCTGAATTCGTAAGGAAAAATTACACCTTTTATCCAACGCTCTTTATTCTCGAACTGTACAATCACGAGAGAGTATTATATTTACCAATAAGATTAGGGAATGCCACTAAGATGAAACACAGAATACCAATCAAGGACCTCATTTTCCCGAAACAGAAGCAGCCCACCTCTCGAAAATTTCGACATCAGCGTCTTTAATGGATGTTCTTAAATCTGTTTGAGTTTATATATTACGCTTGACGTTATCAACGCTTGACGTCATTATTAATTATTTGTTTTTCATTTATCTTTTTCTTCCACACTTAAATCGCATATTCAGAAAGTGAAAAAAAGATCAATATGCTGTAAGATATGATAAGATTTTATCTTCTGATAGAAAAGGTACGAAAGGGATCATCGAGAAAAAGCGTGATACTTCGAGAGGAATAGGAGTTCTGTGATGGTATCATTTACCTTGTCAAAAACATTAAAAGAGGTATGACGTGCGGTCATTGGCGAAAGGAGCAGGGGCTTGAAAATTCTCAAAATGTTTATATTTGTTTTTGGAGTATATATACTACTCCTGCGATATTTATTCGGTTCCGGGCTTGGCTTCAAATGCCTTGGGACTATTTTCGCAGGAGCTGAGACTTAAGCAGTAACATGGCACGCCTGCACACTCTGTGGTGCCAGAAACACCCAGAGCTTTCGCACCTTTTACAGCAAGTGTTTAGGAACCGTGCCCTTAAACTCGCGAAAACAAGAGATGTACGCAGGAAGCTTGCTCAACAGCTTCAAGAACAAGTCGCAGAGGAAAATTCGGAAGCGATATTGAGACCAACTGCGGAAACGAAGTTCCCCTTGAGAGACGATGGCGATTTTAGGACAAGGTAAAATATTAACATTCACGTTCCTCCCAAGTCTCATGATCTGGCTGAAATGGATGCGACCCTTCGTGAAGATCTCTCAGAAGATGCCGACTTCTTGACCATCACTTGTTCAGTTCATGATGCGGCAAGAGCTTTGGCTGGTTCAAATCGAAAGTCCAAACCAACGATTGATGAAAAAACCAAAAAGCGCTTGCATCAACTGAACAAGGAGATTGGATGGGCAAGATATGAGGCGTCCCTTATGCAGTGTGTGATTGAATACATAAAATGTGGTAAGCCTTTTACGGCAAGGGTCGGAGAGTTCGCTCATAAAATGAGGATCCATCATCACACATTGAAAATGTCAGAGCTGATGACCATCAAACAGCACATCGTTGACGAAATACGTGTACTATCTGACGCAAGGAGAATTAAAAAGAGAGAGGGATGGGTCAGAGAGAATCAAAAGTTTCTCGCTGACCCATCGCGCCTCTTTAGCGATCCTCCTGTTCTTGTGAAAAAGTCACCGGAGTCCGAAGAAGTCGAGACATTTTGGAGGGAGGTATACGAAGTGAAGCGTCCATTGAATGAAGGCACTGAGAATATCATACGTTTCGGAGAGCTGTGCAATAACCTTATAATATCACAGAGGGACTGCCCACCAATTACTGTCGAGGAGGTAAAGAAAGTATTAAGGGGCACGAAGAACTTCTCCGCTGCTGGTCCAGATTGTATTGAGAACTTTTGGTG
>WSXT02189508.1:0-20011 GCA_011762715.2 Neuroterus valhalla
CTCTGGATCCATAAATGTATTCTAAGCATAATATGCATATCATATTGTCTGACTCGCATATATCACGCTTGCAAGACCACATTGTAACTTAACGTCTCAAATCACTGAACTATAGAAAATTTGATTTAAATGTAAAATGAAGTTTGGAATAGAAATGTTAAACGACGCGCGGAGTTTGACGTCGAAATCTGAATATTCACGGGAAGCCGAGTTCAATTTGAAAATAAAATTTATCTGGACGATTTTCATACATGAAAACAACGGAAAACGATTCACCTGGTGTTTTCTTTTAGTGTAGGACATGGAAATGGATTCTGAACGCGTACTGGTATAAAAATGCAGTAGCTCGCAAGCAAGGCCGGCTTAACCAATAGGCTAATGAAGGCTTCAGCCTAGGGGCAGACAGTGAGACGAGTGAGAAAAGTAGTTTTAAAAAAGCCCGACCAATGGAAAATTTACCATCGGCCCATGCTTCGCCCAATCCTAGGACAATAACGCTATTGTCAAGCCCCAACACTCAATGTTGACCCAAGGCTGGCAGCTAACAGTTGCTAAAGATGTCAAAATTCATATTTATATATATTTATATATATGAGGTTGAAGCTAGCCTGGCCAGCTCAGTTAGTAGAGCATGAGACTCCATACCTCAGGGTCGTAAGTTTGTGCCCCACGTTGGGCGCTAGTGGTCACTTATCAAATGGCGATGGTGCATCCCTAATAGATTGTGGTGCCTTGTTCCAAAGACGCGCTCTCCTTACCAGGAAGGATCTCTGTAGCCTACAAGCTTTGTGACGTGGAACTATGAGGCCCATTTTTCTTACACGAACTCTATGTAGACTGAGCATGTATGAACCCGCAATCATGCTCACAAAAAGATCTAGGGAATACTGTGGGGTCTTCTTATAAAAGAGATTGGGAAGTGAATCGTCTATGAAAAATTGTAACCTCCTAGCCGCATCAAGGAATCCCGCCTGTTGACGATAAGGGGTTACGTGTTCATATTTGATAAATCGAAGATAGAACATATGCAGGCATCAGGTACTTTTTAAAGTTTAGTATTTAGTTTATCAGTGATATCATAATCAAGATACATCCATGATCAAAAAACGTAAGTATTAGGCATCCAACAAGTAGAATTCGATTTGTTTTTGGCAAGGATGCCTTGTTCCATCTGAGCTGGTGGAGTACTCTAAAAGTCTCCCTTGAAATTCCGAGGAACTGTTCTTTTCAGGAGAGGGTACGGTCTGGGACATAACCCGAGTCTCCAACTGATTCTGCGCAATCGATGTCAAGTCCGTCTATCTTAAGGTGAGGGAAGGATACTGAAGTACCAAGAGACGGAGATAAGGACGGTCCAATGATTGAACCGCTGGCGATCAAAAGGGGATACGCTCGAAACGCTGTCGTTTGAGTTGGCCCCTGGGTCATTTTCTTTCGCAGGTAAATTTTTAATTTTATAATAATGAACTCCAATAGGAAATTGGATTCCGCACATTCTTAGTCTTGTAAAAAAATGTGATAACTTTATCAGTTTTCGAAATAATTAAGAAAATGTTACTTTTTCCTGCAATTGCAAAATACGTTTTTTTTGGGTTCAACTCGTCGTGAGTTCTACATTAATAGAGATTTTATGATAAAAATTTCAGAAAATAGGCACCTCTATATCAGAAAAATGATGTTATTTATAGAATTTTAATTAATTGACACTAAAGATTTATAACGATTTTTATTCTTCTCATGGCGTAAATTAGATATTGAAAGTTTCAAACGCTTCGGGAGTGGAACGAATTTTCAGAAAATTAAAATTAATGGTCATCTAAATTTCTGTTAGGATTCAAGGAAGTTTTTTGGAAAATATCAGGCAATCACATTTTATGATTTTAAAGTCACAATTGATTTAAGATCTCCGCGCTGTCCCGTACGCGTGATAGCTCGTCCTGCAATATCAACGTCTGTATAAGAGTGGACGATTGGAAGGTCAATGCGACCACCAAAATAACAATGAAGACATTAGAATTGATATTTTTTTATTAAAAAATTATAAAAATTAAAACTTACATAATGATTATATAATAATGATTATTATTATAAAATAATAATAATAATATTTATTTAATACCTTCCAAGAAGTTATTTACCTCGAATCGCACTAAAATGGGCTAGAGTAAAAGATGTAAAAAGTTTTTTCAATTTTCTAACCACTCTTGAAAAAGAATTCATAGAAAATTATTCTTCGCAATTGACTCAAAATAATTCTGCTGTAGACAACACTGTAGACAGTGGTGAAAATGGTCGAATTATTATTGAAGAAATCGTACAAGTTATTATACAGATATTATGCCAGTTTTAATTTTTATAATCTGTTAATAAAAAAATGAAAATTATAACGTCTTCATTATTATTTTGGTTGTCGGATTGACCTTCCAATCGTCCACTCTTATAGAGACGTTGATATTGCAGGACGAGCTATCACGCGTACGGGACAGCGCGGGGATCTTGAATCAATTGTGACTTTGAAACCATAAAACATGATTGCCTGATATTTTCCAAAAAACTTCCTTGAATCCTAACTGAAATTTAGGTGACCATTAATTTTAATTTTCTGAAAATTCGTTCGACTACCGAAGTGTTTAAAAACTTACAATATCTAATTTACGCCATGAGAAGGAAAAAATCGTTTAAATTTTTAGTGACAATCAATTGGAATCCCATTAGGACCGTTATTTTGATTATATGATGGTGCAGATTCTCTAAAATTTTCATTACAAAATTTGAATTGATGTAGAACTTATAGCGAGTTGAACACAAAAAAATCGCATTTTAAGATTGCAGAAAAAAGTAACATTTCCTTGATTATTTCGAAAACTAATAAAGTTAGAAAATTGATTCAAAGGACTAAAAATATGCGCAATAAAATTTCCTATTGGAATCTGTTATTGAAAAATTAAAAATTGACCTGGAAAAAAAATACCCAGGGGACAACTCAAACGACGGCGTTTCGAGCGTATCCCCTTTTGATTGACAGCGGTTCAATTATTGCTCTAGTTTATGAAGATTTCAAAGTTAACCAAACTCTTTAGGCAGGATATGAGACCTCACCAGTACAACTTGAAATCGTCCGCGTATTTAGGATACGTGCAATGTTCAAGATCACTGCCAGGATCAGAGATGTACAGCTCGAAAGAGGAGAAGGACAAGAGTGGAGCCCTGAGGGACTTTAACCTCAACACCCACCCAGTCGGACCACTCACCCCTATCATTGACAACTGTTGGAACCGATTTCTTAGGTAGGAATCAAATCACGTAGTTGCAATATTAGATCGATTAAACCTTCAAAGTTTATTTAAAAGAAGCTTGTGATCGAACGTATCAAAAGCTCTGGAAAAATCAAACAAGCTAACTATTGATATCTGAGGTTATTTTAGAAGATGCTGTCAATGTTCTATGTTCGGTCCGAAAGCGAGATAGAAATGGATCAAGCAGCTGATTTGCATCGAGATGATTAATGAGTTGCAGCTGCACAATTCGTTCTAGCGGCTTGGAAATAGCACAAAGTATTGAAATCGGCCGGAAATCATTAGAAGAAGATGGACTTGAAGCCTTAGGTATATCTATATTTATTTATATATATATATATATATATATAAATGAATGTTTGTACACTGAGAGACAGTTGGCCCAGCCACTACGCCTGCACTGTAGCTAACACTCCCAACTCGTACACAATAAGTGTGCTCGAAAAGGCGCAGTAGCTGCGCATCTTTGCATGCTGGCCGAGCACGTTAGCATACTAGCAGCGCCATCGTACGATCTACAGTGCGCCCGAACTGAGAGCGCGCCTATCATGCTTCATTTTCGCCCCCCACCGTGAATTTATAGCGCGCTGTATGGACGTGAGTAAAGGGTGGCCACTACCGTAGCATGGTGGCGCTGACTGTGCCAACTACCTCTCAGTGTATGTATGTCCTTTATAGAACCGTAAGCTATGCATTTGATCATGTGACGATCCTTAGAAAAGTTGTTGTGCATGAGCCCACGAAGGTTTCTGAGTTGGTACGACTAATTTTGGACAGATAGCGCCACTGTCATTCGTACGTGTCTCGACGGCGGCAAGGCCGCCGCCACAGGGCGCGGCTCGATGTCTCAAAAAAATGTTTGATGCTAGCGATTCCTATAAACATTTTATTATTTAGATTTGACTCGGAATTTGAATGTTTCAGAAAACAGCTTTAAATTTTTCAATCAATAAATATCAATTTTATACCAAATACTCTGATTGTTAACATAAAAAGATAACTACATAAATAAAAAACGATGAATTCTATACAAAATATTTTGATTCAACCAAAATACTAAAAATACTATACAAATTCTTGTAAATGTAAAAGACAAAAACTACTTCGCCAGTAGGAATGCGATGCATCTATTTCATGTTGCAACAAGTAATATCTTCTTGACTAGACTAAAAATAGTGTTATTTTTTATTTTTATTATAATTTATTTCATAATATTAAAACCAAAAGAAAATCAATGGCTTTCTTGCGACTTAGCTCGAGCTTCAAATATATAAGTATTCATTCGGCGAATTGGAGCACCAATCACTGCGAAATTCTTCCGGCCCTTGTATTCCTAACGAAGTTTACTGGATATTTAACTTGATCGTACGGTCCAATAACGAAGCGATTGATTTAGATGTCAATAAATCCTAATTTCTTTGTCAATTCTTTAGAAACCGACGTCTGTTTGAATCTCCATTGTAGGTCTTCTTCAAAGATGAACATCACCTAGTCAAATTCAAATAATTAAAATTATGAACTTGCATCAATTTGAAAATAATCAATAAAAAAGTTATGCAAGATTTTTTCATCTCTATTTAGAATGATAATTTCAAAAACATATCAACTTGTTGTAATGACAAGAGAGTATAGTCTTAGAGTAAACAAACAATAGCTATTTTTAACGTAGTTTACGACAGAAACTATCCTAATACATAATAAATACGACTGAAATTGGTTGGGGCAGACATTGTATATTTTGAATCCGAACCTCAGAAAATGTACAAAAGCTTCAATAATATAAACCAAACTGCATTGGAGAAAAGTCGTTTGTTTTGGATGGATATAAACATGGACTAACGAATACATAAGAGATAACGCCAGTTTCATATTGGGAACATTCAGGAAGGTGGATACCACGGGGATGGAGCTGGTATAGTTTTCTGGGGTTTTTCTAGTGATATTTGTATATTATACCATTAAGCCAAATCACTTTCGGAGTAAGCGTAACTCGTCTGGTTCCAGCCCCGTTGTACTACTGGAGATTAAGGAATCAATAGATAAAGATTTGGAAGCGGAATTGACATGGGAAATTTCGAGCAAGGGATGTGTATGAGAAGGAGGCAGGGATAGGCATTAGATCAGTCTTAGAATTCATTGCGTGTTTTTTGCGAACATAAAAAACTAATTTCATTTTTAATCCTTATTCTTCAATCCAATACTTCGCTTGGAACACGGCATTTTAGTAAACAGAGGCTTTAAGGATGTACTCTAGTTACAGTCAATCTCAAACTTCGATAATCTTTATGATGATTTATATAATTTAACAAAATGTATCTATCAATAATTGCTGCGTATTCCAAAGGAGGCTTATAAGTATGCTCGATTTATACTTTGGAAATCTCTGCATCTATCTTCCCGTCAGAAGTGGATGAACTTCCAAGATACACGAAATTATCTACTTGTTCTATCCTCTCTCCACATGTTAAGCCCCATTCTCTTTATGCTGGCATGTAGTCTGCTCATCATCCTCTGCAAATCCTCGGCTGATTCTGCCGTAACGATCTTGTCATCTGCAAAAGCAAGGCCACGAACTTTCACTGTCCCAAGATCAACACCTTCCTCGTCAAAGAGAGTCATTCTCAGACATTTGTCTATGTATATATAAAACATCCAAGAGGACATAACGCATCCTTGCCTAACGCCCTGCCTTATATCAAACCAATTGCTCAGTTGTCCATTTACTCTCACACTTGCTTTGCCACCATCATGTATTACTTGTATTGCTACCAGAAGCCACCCAGTCACTCTATATCCTTTTAGGACCTCCCAAAGTTTAGCTCTATTTACCTTGTCGAAAGCTTTTCCCAGCTCCAAAAATGCACATAAAACTTTTTTGTTTACTCTTAGGCTTCTTTCTGTAATCTGTCTCAAGCTGAATATCTGATCCGCACATGATCTCTCTGGAATAAATCCACATTGAACTTCCCACATCCTTTCCTTTGTAATTTCCACGACTTTGTAAATAAGTGTTTTGGTAAATATTTTTCACACAGTACTTGGAAGGCTAATCGCTTCATAATTATTACAGTTGCCTGGACCACCCTTTTTTTGTAGATCGGAAAAACATTCGTCTTTTTTCAATCATTCGGAACTTTACTATTCACGGAACACATATTCATGAATTCACACAGCCACATAAACATGTTTCCGCCACCGAACTTGAGCATTTTAGAGGTAATACCATCCACACCGGCAGCCTTACCATTCTTTAGTTTCTCAATTACGGAAATAATATCGTCGATACCGATTCTGCTTCCGCCACCTACATTGGAATTGTCTAACGTAAACGTGTCAGTGTCACTCTTGTTATGCTCCATGGGTTCACCTTCATACAGCTTCTTAAAAAAATCCCGCATACAGTCTTTCACTTCGTCCGAATCCCATACTATTTTACCGTCAGCATTCTTAATTCCAACTTCCTTGGTGCTAGTATTTCCTTTCATACTCTTCCTAATTCATTTCCAGAATAGTTTCTTATTTCCTTCAAAATCATCTTGTATTTTCGTATCTTCTTCCGTTTTGATTTTATCCTTGCTTTTTTTTAATAGTATATTTGCTTTCCTCTTTTTACCCCTATAATCATTTATGACCCTAGTTCTTTCCCTATCACTTATACCTCTAATATTCAACATTCTCGAGTACGCTTCTTTTTTCTCATTGACGTCGACGCGTATTTCATCATTCTACCACGCATCACCGGACTTTCTTCGTACAGTCGCAGTACCACACACTTTCGAAGCACTGTCGAAGATTCTATTCCGCAGTATTATCCATGCACGCTCTACATTTTTGTTGACTTGTTCTGTTCTCCAATCATCTTTGTGATGCCTCAAATATTTATCTACCTTTTCACGATATACTTTTTGTACTTCTGGTTTTCGCAAATTCTCTATTCTGACTCGCGCCTGTTTTGATTTTTCAATTATTTTTTCTTCTCCTCCATCCTTGACCTAGGATAATTTTTGAAACTATAAGATAGGGATTTCATCTGAATTCAGAACCTCTCATGACCCTTGTATCTTCTACAAGCCCTCCCAGTCTTTCGTCCGCTCCAACAAAGTCAATTATACTATGGCATTCGCCTCTGTACCAAGTATACATGTGTATTATTTTGTGCCTTAAACAAGTTTTTTTAATAAACAAACCCTTTTCTAAGCACAAGGTGATTGATTTATCCCCATTTTTCACCATTTTTGGGTCTCCGAAATGACCAAGTACTCTGTCAGTACCTTCGCGTTGCACAGCAACCCAACCGTGCATGTTTCCGAATAATATTATTCTTCAATTCGTTTTGTTTAAGTTTCCAATGAATTTCTCTGTTTTCAGATCGCTATCACTTGAGATACTCAGAAGCGAAAGTTAATGTCATTGACGTCGTGAAAAGACGTTCTATGCAATCATAAGTTCTGACATCAATGATGAAAGTGAATTGTGCATTAAGTGATCATGTTATTTACGTTCAAGCAATTATATTTAAGGGATACAACCTACTGAATATAATTACCACAATTCTGGGACCTGTTAACTGAATAATTGCACGATTTCATTTCCATTTCTAGGTTATGCAACTTACGAATGAACTTTGGTTACCAAGAGAATATAATAGGAGGGTGGGACGGGCAGGGCTTGGAATTTAGTCCTGCCAGGAGTCACAATAGCGCATGGTCGCTCCGTCAGCGTCCACTGTGCATCCATTTTGGTGTAAAAAAGAAGGGACATAGGATTCATCCGCGGTTATCTCCGTCTTGCTTTTTCTGATTGGCTCTTGGTTTTGGCTCAGGCCTGTATGAGTAGTTAGCAGGACCCTCAATGGGGACTCAGCCTTGGTTTTGACGGCCCAAGCTCGTTTAGAGTTTTCAATATAAATAATGCGAATAACGGAAAAAATGGTTTTCATGTGCTTGGTTTGTCGAACAAACGTTTGTGCGCATTAAATATAATAAATAATATTCGTTTCAAAATAAAACTACGAAATAAAGGACTCGGATAAAATTAGGGTCATAAATATTAAAGTTCACATTGATGAATTTATTGAATCCAATCAATTCATCATTTTTTATTTATTTTGCATGTGCCCAAAAAATTGTATAAATTATTGGTAAGCGTGCATCAAATATTTGCCAATTAGATAAAATTTGCAAGTTTCAATACAAAATTTTGATCCATATAAAATTAGAAACTCTAATTTCAAAAATTCTCATGAAATGTTTCGTAATTTCGAATATTGTAAGTATAAAAATGGAATATGAACGAACACGATGATAATAATTATCCTACATAAAAAAGACAAGTTCAAGCATACACGTGCATCTCCATACAATGCTTATTATATTTTTCCGATGAAATAATTTCTTAAACTTCCATGGGAAAGTTTCGGGAATTATTTGCCACAAAATAGATTTTGGGAAGTGTGAATAAACTGGGCCCACGAACGGCTAGCGCCATCACTACGCGCCAAGGATAGAGCACTATCTCCTTTTCTTTCAACTACGTTCGAGTTCGCGCAGCCAGATGAGCGGTCCAGTTCATATGTCGATGGGAACGCGTGCCAAAAAAAATTGAAATAGGAAATGGATCGCATAATTGTATAAAGTATATGGAAAATTGTAATAGAATGCTTTGATTAATTTTATCACTGTTTAATACTTCAGTTTCTGAAGTAAATGGAACTTTGTTGCATGAATGTATGCAGATGAAATCAATAAGTCTTCTTTTGTGAGTAGCATTTGCTCGAGCTAAAATTCCAATATTTTTGGGTTCCAAATCAAAATAATAATCAAATTGCCAAACTTGTTGTGACAAACTAGTATCTTGATTTCCTGAATCACAATCCCGTTCATTCAATTCGTTTTCCAAAAAACAAACGTTAAATGGTGCAGATTCTTCTTATTTTCGAAGATTTAGCTTGTTAGTTATAAATTTATCTTTTTATGTAGGAAATTAAACTATTTTGTTGGATATTACTACTATTTGGTTGAATACGAACTTTTTCGACAAAAAGTCTTTTTGTCTCAGGAATTCAATTTTCTTTGGTTCAAAATTTAGCTGTTCAAAAATTGACCGTAATTTTCTGAGAATCCGTTTTTTTGCATAATTCAATTTGTTTCCTATACCAACAAACGTTCATTCGTTACGATTCCTCTCTTTGTTAAAAATTCAACTTTTTATTTGGATTTTCTTTTATAATTCAACTATTTTTATATGAAAATTAAACTCCTCGATGGAAAATAATACTCTTTATTGGAAATTTGTCTATTTAGCTCGAGAATTCCACAATTTCCAGGAATCCCATGTTTTTTTATCAAAAATGCATCTGTTTGATCAAAATGATTCCGCTTTGTTGAAAATGAGTTTCTTTTGGCTGGTTGGTATGATTTGTTTATAAAACTAACAAATGTTAATTTTCCATTTGTTGTCAGTTTTTTTAGATACTTAACAAGAAGATGGAAAATAAAGTTGTTGGCATAAACATTTTTTCACTTCATTTGACAACCCAGAAATGCACTAAAGGAACAATTGGAAAATCTTTTATTTTGATCCCTTCTGAAATCCAGTCAAAAATATCTCAAAAAACGAATCACAATTGATGAGAAAATCAAAAATCGATCAAGAATTTTGGGCTGTTTTGAAACTTTGAAAAGTGCCTGTGGGAAGGAACGAGAATGAACAAGAACTAGTGGAATTGCAATTATGGAGTTCGATAATTTCGATATTCATGTTCTTAACATAAACAATAAATTTGCAGTTTCTGGAAACATTTTGCAAGAGAGCGGGAGAAGTATGACAGCCTACGTTCAGAAAAAGATTTTTTGATCTGGAAGCGCCTGGCACTCACGGGAAGTAACTGCATCAGTAAGTCAGACATATCCAAGAACAGCGTGACTGCGGTCCTTGCCTTGTGGAGAAGGATCTGGTGTTATGCTTGAGCATATGTGGAGACGCAACAAGATTACTCAAGCTTTACGGGCTCTTATGATCCTAAACCAGGTACTAACAAAGTCTCTAAAGGAAAACACGAAACCCAACTTGTTAAAATCTCTGGCTCAGCCCATCGGAAAAGTTTCGCAAAAATAAATGCATTCGAGAAAAAACAACCTGAAAGGAAATTATAGGAAGCAGAGAAAGATAAAGAACATGAAAAATGTAAAATTAGAAAAAAAAATCGTGATATAGAGGGAAAGTATATGTAATTTGCCCGAGGCAATCTAAACTTTTCCCTCTCATTTTTTGTGCAGATATCATTCGTAATTCGTACTGTTTCTGGAGTACAGTAGAACGGTATTATGTTTCAATATTCCAAACGTATCGTACCGGAGGTTCCATTGCTGGAAGTAAATTCCTATGAGGAACTTATTTCAAATTCATACATAAATTCCATATTCTTGCCATCTTTTGTAGAATGTAAAAGAGCATATTGGAATTTCGAATAACTTCACAAAGTAAATATGCAGTCGTTGGGGAATTATGTAGAAAAATTTGTGAAAAGTTTTCAGCACGCACCGAAAGATCAGTAAACGCATAATGAATATCTCGATTCTGGCATTTTACCAGGAATCAGTTGAAATAGTTTGAAATTAAGGAATTTTGAATGATTCAAACCTCATGAATATTGAAAGATATTTTTTCTTTATTTATGGGGATTTCAAAAACTTACAAGGAATTACGGAAAGTTTAGGGGGTTTCGAACGATTTTGAGGGATTACAAAAGATTTCACAAATCTTATGTGATTTCAGAAGATTTTGAGAAATCAAAAGGCACAAGATTTAAACGGACTCCTTCTGCGGGACTTAAAGGACCTTACAGGAAAATCTGAAGAGATTTTAGAGTACTTTGCGCGTATGAGAGAAAGAGAAAGTGAGCCCTATCTTATTCTACTTATTTTTACTTAATCTCACTCTACAAATTTAAGCTGCTATTATTTTTCCGTGCGACTTCTTCCTTCTTACTCCTCATTTTCACACAAGCTTTCTATTTACTCTCCCCTACACTCCCTGTATCCTCTCCTTCCACTCCTCTGTATTTCTCTAATGGCTTTATCCCTCATTCTTCTTTTTGCTCATGAAACCATCTCAAACATTCTTTCATGTCTCTTCTACCCATTCGAAAACTCCTATCCTTCTATCTCTTTGTAGCACATTCTTACTGACTCTCTTCCCTTTCGATCTCTCAGTTTTTCTTAATATTCCATGCCCTCTCTACTGCCTTTGTTCTCAACTCATCCTTTTGAAACTCTTATCTTACCATAAAACCTGGCGTGGTCCATTTCATTCCTAATGTCCAGTCTAAAATATCTCTCTTGTAGCTTCCCTATCTCAATTCTTCCCTTCCGCCCCACATCCTTATCCCATGGCCTAACACTCGCCATGCTAACTTATCGAACGAAATCATGCGCCTCATCCAGTCTTTCTTCATTCTTCCTTTTCCAACTATAGAACCAAGATATTCAAATTCCTTTAGTTCCTTTAACTTTCCAACTTTCTATCTCGGTTGCTTAGTTTTATCTCTATCGAGCCCAAAATTTGTCCTATCTAGGTATTTGTCTAATTTCGTAATTGAACCTGCCACTCCTTCCTCACTATCCACTTAGAGCATTATTTTTCCTTATATGCCACTGTTGCTTATTTTTCCTTCGTGAGTTTCACCAGCAGTCAATAGGAGGAAGGATGGAAGGAAGCCGCTCACAGTTTTTTACCAGCAAGCAATAACGATATAAAGGGGAAGGAAACCACTTACTGTGTTTTATCAGCAGGCGCTGGCTGGAATGTAGGTGGGAAGTCCGCTTACAGTTTTTTACCAGCAAGCAATAAAGAGATTAAAGGGTGAGGAAACCGCTTACTATGTTTCATCAGCAGGCGCTGGGTGAAAAGTAGGTGGGAAGTCCACTTACTGTGTTTTATTAACAGTTTATGGAAGGAAGGAGGGGAATGTAGCCGCTTACAGTTTTTTACCAGCAAGCAATAAAGAGATAAAAGGGTAAGGAAACCGCTTACTTTGTTTCATCAGCAGGCGCTGGGTGAAAAGTAGGTGGGAAGTCTACTTAATATGTTTTACCAGCAGGCTACGGATTGGGGGGGGGGGGGAGTTAGTCGCTAACTGCGTCTCACCAGTTGGCGGTGGGAGAAAAATAGGTGGGAAGTCCGCTTACTGTTTCTTGCCAGCAAGCGGTATATGGAAGGAGGTCAGGTAGTCGCTTACTGTGTTTTACGACCAGGCAATGGATGGAAGGAGGGGGAGGTGTGTGCTCACAGTTTTTTACCAGCAAGCAATAAAGAGATGAAGGGGAAAAAATCCGCTCACTTTGATTTATCAGCAGGCGCTAGGTGAAAAGTAGGTGGGAAATCCGCTTACTGTGTTTTACCAGCAGGTAGTTAGGGAAAAAGGTAAGGTAGCCTCTTGCTATGTTTTGGCAGTAGACGGTGAGTGGAAAGTAGGTGAGAAGTCCGCTTACTGTGTTGTGCCAGAAGGCGGTGGGTGGAAGAAGTTGAGATAGCCACTTACTGTGTTTCATCAGCAGGCAACGGAAGGAAGAAGTGGAAGATTGACGCTAACAATGTTTTATCAGCGAGCAATGAAGAAATGGAGCGTTGGGAACCGCCTACTGTGTTTCATCAGCAGGCGCTGGATGGGAAGTAGGTAAAAACTCCGCTTACTGTTTTTTACCAGCAAGCAGCGGATGGGAGGGGGAAGGTAGTCACTAACTGTGTTTTACCAGTAGACGGTGGGTGGAAAATAGGTGGGAATTACGCTTACTGTGTGTTGACAGCAGGCGGTGGGTGGAAGGAGGTTAGGTAGTCGCTCGCTGTGTTTATGCAGCAGGCGGTGAGTGGAAAGTTGGTAAAAAGTCCGCTTCCCGTGTTTTGCTAGCAGGCGGTAGGTCGAAGAAGGTCAGGAAGTCGCTTGCTGTGTTTTACCACCAGGTTGTGAGTAGAAGAAGGGTGGAAGGAGGTAAGGGAGCTGCTTATTGTGTTCTCACAGCAGACGGTGGGTCGAAAACAAGTGGGAAGTCCGCTTACTGTTTTTTACCAGCAGACAAAGAATGGAAGGTGGGGTAGGTACTCGCTAATTGTGTTTTGCAAGCAGGCGGTAGGTAGAAGGAGGTCAGGTAGTAGCTTACTGTGTTTCACCACCAGGCGGTGAGTGTAAAGTAAGGGTGGAGTCCGCTTACCATGTTGTGCCAGAAGGCGGTTGGTGGAAGGAGGTCAGGTAGTCGCACACTGTTTAACCACCAGGCAGTGAGTAGAAAGTAGAGAGGGAGTCCGCTCACTATATTCTGCCAGCAGGCAGTAGGTGAAAGGAAGTGAGGTAGCTGCTTACTGTGTTCTAACCATAGAGATATTACAGATAGAGGTGACAAGCCATAGGCCGCTCTGTAAGCGTAACCATCCGCTTAACTTCATTGAGAGAGAAAGAGACAGAGTGCCAGAGTGTGAAGTGACTGCTCGAGACCTCTGATTCTCTTCCTTTCTCTACGCGCGGGCGTTTTCCAAGCTGGCTTGTCGCCTCTATCTGTGATATCTCTATGGTTCTTACAGCAGACGGTAGGTGGGAAGCCAGTGGGAAGTCCGCCTACTGTTTTTTACCAGCAGGCAACGAATGGGAGGGGGGTAGATACTCGCTAACTGTGTTTTACCAGTAGGCAGTGAGTATTAAGTAAGAGGGGAGTCCGCTCACAGTGTTGCGCCAGAAGTTAGGTTGAATGAGGTCAAGTAGCTGCTTGCTGTGTTTTACCAGCAGGTGATGAGTGGAAAGTAGATAAGAAGTCCGCCGACTGTGTTTTACCAGAAGGCAATGAAGGGAAGGGGGGTAGGTAGCCGCTTACTGTTTTCACTAACAGGTGTTGGAAGAAAAGTAGGTTGGAAGTATGCTCACTATGTTTTTACAGCAGGCAATGGTAGGAAGGAGGTGAAGTAGCCGCGTAATGTTTTTATCAGCAGGTGGTGGGAAGAAAGTCCTAAAACACCCAGGATAGTTTGGATGTTATGTTTACTCTTCACCATCTACAGGGTTTATTCCACTAGTCCTGAGACTGGGATTGACTGACTGGACACGCTAAATCAGGACTTATTACAGGCGAGCAAGGCGGTAGGGGAACCTGTGCTATTTCCACTACTCACTTGAGAGTCTAACTTCATCTCCGTTTATCTCTTTGCGTTCAGGAAGAAGCAAAAGTGAAACAGTTCTATTTCAGCAAAACAAGTGTCTGAGAGGGAAAATCTATGGAAATCTGAGTTTGTATTTTAACATTGATTTCTCATATGTTACCGCCTATGCGCGTATAACAGAAAGTAAACTGAAAGTTTGCAAAAATTTGAGAGGGATATTAGGGATTTCAAAGAATTCAGGGAAATTGAAAGGATCTCGAGGATTTCAATCAAGGAATCCTCAGGAGACGCAAATGTTCCAGAAGAATTTTACGATGTCATGTACGATATCCATTAATTCCAAGGATAACAAAGAATTTTTATAAAATGGATTGTGGAAATTCCTGAGAGTTCTCATGGCCTTAGAACGATTTTATCAGATATGCAAATGTTTTGAAGGATTTAAAGGGAGTCGCATTATTCAAAGAATTTCAGGAATATTTGAAAAATTTTAGGAATCTCGTAAAAGTTCTTAATATTTCATGGTATTTCAAGAATCTGGAAAGATTTATTCTCATTTCAAGGGGATCTCTTATGTTTCGATCACAAGGAATTGGTATAGTATATTGAAGGTTTTGAGCAATTTTGCGGAATTTCAAACAATTTTAAGGGGTTTCTACAGTAAAGGATTCCAATGATCATTTACGATATTCATGCAATTCAAAGGATAACGAGGAGTTCTTTCAAGTGGGATTAGAGGAAATTTAAAGCATCCTTATAGCCTTCAAACGATTTTATTGAATATTTAAATATTTCGAAGAATTTCGAAAGATTCAGAATCGTTCTCACGGATTATAGATATTTCAAAGGATGTTGAGGATACCTAAGAAATCCTGGAAAATCTCGTAATAGTATGGATCATGAGGTTTTTAATGGGATGTTGTAGATTCCAAACGTGAGAAAGATTTCCACGGATATTAAATATTCCAAAAAATTCTAGAAAGATTCGGAAGATTTCAGTAGATTTCGTAATAGTTGAAATAATTCAAAGAGACCTAAAGGATCCCAACCAATTTCATCGCCATTTTAATAAATTACCAGGGATTGCGAAGTATCATAAGGAATTGTAATGAGATATAGAACATTCCAAGCGATGAACCACATTCATGCAATTCGAAACATTTTAGGAAATTTTTATTATAAAGAAGCCTCATGTAATTTATTAGTACTCCCCTAAGCGATTTTTAGGTTTACGGATGTACGGATCTTGAAATATGTATTCTCGTACATCCTGTTCCGAGTTTTCATTCCGTCAGTGCGCGTTAGTGAGTGTCGCATGCTGTTTGGTCATGCGTTGCGAACTCAGCAGAGAGGAAATGTTCTACTACGAATAAAAATTGAATAGAGATGGGATATTACAAGTTCTCAGTTTATGTAAGAGAGTTTCTTTCAAAAAAGTTTTCTTTCGAAAAGAGCAAAGGGGTTCAATTATACAGATTGAAATATTTTGCTCATAACGATGCATTTTGGATCATTATTACATACATGTAAACTTTTCAAGCGGGCGCGAAGCTTCATTATAATGAGCGTTACTTCTATATCTACGCGTGCGAGATGAAATAAGAACGTGATAATCCCAATAAGTCATCATTAAAATCTCGCCCTGAGTATTTCGTTCAATACGAGAGCTTTTAATGCGATCATATTACCGGAAAGGCTTTATTTGCAAGGATGAATACCTTATTCTGAGTAATAAAGAGCGGAAAGAGAAGGGTTTGGCTCACCCACCCTAACCTTTGACTCTTGCACAATGCGCCAGCAATTATAGTAAAATAATTATAATTCCTCCTCGTCTTACAAATATTTTCGCCAGAAAATTCTTTATAAAGAATTTTTTGTTATTTTAGGTAAAGAAATATAATACAAATCTATCTTTGGAAAATTTGTGTAACGAAATATCTCGAAACTCTGGCACTTATTGTTGTCGGAAATCTAATTGTCCTTTTAATGACTCGACATTACTCTATTAATACTGGAATCCCAAAGAATGTCAGGTTTTGGGCTTGGCTATCAACGGCCTTGGACCATTGACGCGAGCACTGCAACGTGAAAACAGAAAGGAACGTAAGGGGTACTCTTGTGAGATTTTCGGCCGTTCGCGCATTGGCAAAATCGCCCGCTGGGATACTGTCCGCGTGATAGTTCCGAGTTTTAAGAGATTGCAAAAGATAAATTGAATTATAAAAATGGAAAGATGCAGCTGTCCGAAATGGTTCAAAAATATTCAAGAAGATAACCAAGAAAAATAAATTATATTTGGGAAAAGCAATTTTCATTTTTGGACAGCCGAATCCATGTCTGTTATGAGGATTTCCATATTTGTATGTTTCAAATAAATTATACTGACAATCTCTATTCTAGAGATTCCGCCAATATTTTATGCTTTATTTTGCATTTTGGTTCTTGCAACTCAAGTTAAAAATTCAACTATTTGGTTAGGAATTCGTGTATTTTGTTGAGAATCCATTTTTTCCAGGGAATCGAGCCTTCTGGTTGATGACTCAACAATTTTCCAACACAGTTATCTTTTTTCAGAAATTCAATTGTTTTGGACAAAATTCATCTTTTGAACTTAAAACCACAACTGTTTAGTTAAAAATGATTGTTTTCAATAAATTGGAGAATTTTATTTCAGGATTTAGTTACCTCGATCGGCTATAAGATGGTATTCAGTTTACCATCCGCAAACCAGAAATCTGCTGCACGGATGGATTTAAATAATCAAATTCTCGAAACATATTCACGTCCTTAGGAAAAAATGACAATATTTCTAATCAAGGAATCAAATAAATTTCTCTCTCAAAAAAGTCCGCCTTTCTTGCTCTGCTGCGATCCAATCCCAGGACCTTTCGTTATCCACGCGAATGCTCTCCCAACTGAGCTACAGGGCGGTCCATCCATCCTCTTCTCACAGAAAGTAAACGCTTTATAGTTGTGCACATTAGGGTGCTCCAAAAAATTTTTTTCACATTTTTATGCAAAACGCCCGGAAATAAGTTCAAATACACAAAAAAATAAATTCCTTTTTGAAAAAAAAAAATATTTGGAGGTTTATAAGGTGAATCGAGTTCGAAATTCACCATTTCTCTTCATAATTAGTCACAGAATGCGAATAAAATATTACTTTACAAATATCGCCCCCATAAGTCTGTTTTATAGGGTCCCAAAAACCCCCATATGTGGAAAAATAAGTTTTTCGAGCTTTTGGCGCTAATAATGATTTTTTTGTTGCGGTTTTTTTCTGAAATTTTCTACTTTTTGTCCACTTTTCATTTGAAGTAAGTAGGTAGGTTATTTAATTTGGCAAAAATAATTGTTTAAGCAATTTATTATCATTGCTATTTTTTTTGCCTAATGATAGAAACTTGCGGTTTTTTCTGAAATTTCTTACTTTTTGCCCACTTCTCACTCGTAGTGAGTTAATATTTGATTTAATTTACCAAAAATAAAGTTGCGGTTTTTCTAAATTCTTAAGCTTATTGTCCACTTTTTACTTAGTCAGGTAATAATTACTGTGAGTTAACTAACATGCTTATTTAAACAATTTATTATCGTTAATACCTATTTTATCTTAGATAAGTGCTAGAAAGTTGTGGTTTTCTCTCATATGTTTAAGTTTGCTCTGATTGGAGTTTGAATGGAGTTCAATTAGATTAAGTTGATTTAATTATTGGTTAAATTAGATTATTTTTTATTTAAATTAAAAAATTCCGAAATATCAACCATTATATTTTTGATCAAAGATTAATATTTTTAGGTCGAAAATTCTATCCTTTGGTTGAAAGTTGAACGACTTTCTTAGAAACTAAATTTTTGCGTTGAAGATCCATAATTTTAGTAGAAAATTCGAAATTCAAATTTTTCTGAATGAATTCAGCTTCTTTGTTTTAATTAGTTTTTTTTTGGACATTGGGAAAAGTATCAAAATAATTCACTCAAAACAATACAATACGATTTAAAATATGATTCTCTCCAATGTGTATTCATTATTTGTTCACAACTAAAAAGGTAGAGTAAAGTTAGAGAGGATATAGCCATGAACAATAATAGTTTGTTTAAACAAATATTTTTGTTTAATTAAATTAAAGAATTACTTACTTTAAGTGAAAAGTGGACAAAAACTTGAAAATTTCAGAAAAAACTGCAACTTGGTAGCATTATTCCAAGAGAATATTGTCATAAATTATAAAAAATTGTTTAGAATATTATTTTTGTTGACTTTAATTGATTAATACCTCGCTTCAACTAAAACATCAAAAGTAAGTTGAAAAAATAAGAAAAAACCCTTGACTTTCTCACCCTATTCTAAGAGAAAGTTGCTGAAAACAATTATAAACTGTTTAAACAATACGAGTAAATATCTAATTATCACTATAGAGTAGTATTTCATGTATTTTGAACAATCTGCGTTTGGAAAACTGCAAAAAATCATAATTAGCGCCAAAAACTCGAAAAATCCATTTTTTTGCTTATGGGGGTTTTTTGTGACCCTATAAAAGAGACTTATGGAGGTGATATTGAGAATTCTGAATAGAATTTACAAAAACGTTTTTTTTCCTTATGGAAAGTACGTGTTAACCTTCATGGGGCTCGCGCCACTTATAAATATTATTTTTTTCCAAACAAAAAAATGCATTTATTTTTTTGTGGATTCGAACAAATTTCCGGACGTTCTGCATAAAAATTCGAAAAAAAAATTTTAATGCATTTTCGGACCACCCTAATGTACATAAATACACCCTTACAGAATTTTATTTTCAGATTTTTATTTTAGTTAGCCTGATAAGCTACAACAGAAGACCCTGTTTACTATACACAAACCGAGAAATCTACTACACCGACTAACTCAACTAATTAAATCTTCGAAACATATTCGCGTCCTTGAGATAGATATTATGTCTTTTTTTAAACATTCCCGAATTCGATTTAACAATAATCATAATCAGAACAGATTATGCTGTCAATTCCTACTTCAGAGCTTTTGCCAATGTACCGTGATGCATATACTTGTGATGCATTCCTGTCAATAATAATGCAACAATTTCCTACGAAATTTATCCATTTTTTTTTAAATTCAACTGTTCTGGACCAAAATGATCTATTTGAGTTGAAAAGGCAGCTGCCTGGTCAAAAGTTATTGATTTCAACTGCACATGAAAAGGGGAGACCGTAATAGACTACATATTAGCAGAAGAGAGGGTAAGAAAGCTGATGGTAGGAATGGAAGTGGGGGATGAGATAGGCTCTGAGCACTTTCCGGTAATAGCATAACTAAAAGGAGGAGGTCATAGACATTCTAGAGGTGAGAAGGGAAGAGGAGAGGAGAGGTAAGAAAAGAAAACATGGGGTGCTGGGGGAGGGAAAAGTTGGAAGAATTCAGAGAAAAAATGGAGAACGAGAATTTTAGAAGTTGTAGAAGAGGAAGGGGTAGACGAGATATCACAAAGAATGGAGGGAGTAATTGAAAAGGTAACAGAGGTGGTAAGACCAAAAGGGAGGGGAGGCATGAAAAGAGAAGGTTGGTGGGATGA
>WSXT02189519.1:0-20009 GCA_011762715.2 Neuroterus valhalla
GTAAATGCAATTTGTTTAACATTTTTGCATATTTTCCGGATAAATAAATAATGAATATTTTTCGCAAATTACAAAGTAATTGCAAGTACATGCTTTCCTATTACACATTAAATTGTCAAATTTTTCTGAAGTTCAATAGTTCTGTATTTTTGTGTAAAAACTGATAGTCTCAAAATTCGACTAGCACTTATTTAAGCAGTCAATGAGAATCTTTATCAGACTCCTGCTGCGAATTGGGTACTCGCTCAGTGTAAAAAAATAACCTAAAATAACTCATTTACCATGATAAAACGTGAACGAGTTAAGCCCACCCTGAAAGGGATTTGGCTTAATGGTATAATAATAATGATAATGCATACCCTTTTTGGTTTTCACATATATCTATTCCCCCCCCCCCCTCCCCCCGACAGGAGATCGTCAAACATAAAACCCATCGACTCAAATCCCTTCTCAAAATCCACAATTACCCCTACTTTCATAATAAGCATCCAAGCAATGTCCGATGTACTCAATCCTGTTGATTTTCAATCCCTTAGACCCCTACCGTCTGCAGCCGAATTTTTTTATTTAAAACGCTCGCATTCACCTGAAAGTTTTGCCAGGGGAGTGGGAAACTGCATAAAACCAAAACTCCCGCCCGACAGTAGTTAAACGTAGTGAAAACACGACTAAGCGAGAATCCCAAACAGTCAGTAACACGAGTTCAAGTAACACGAATATCTGGACAATTGGGCATCCTATGTAGAAATTTGATCGGGGCCCAATTTAAGATGGACATTGATAAAAAAAAAAGACCGGTCTTTTCTTTTTACCTCTTTTATTTCAATATTTTTAGTGCTTTGAATAGAGCTACAGTTTATTTTACTTCTTCATATTATTTTTTGTTTGGTATGAATGAAGACAATCATTTTTATCAAACCAACTGATCACACTGTAGATACAACATTATAAGGAATTTTCAAGTAAACATTTCGAATGAAATGGTAAATGTTTTCTGTTATAAGGTACAAACATAATGAAATCAACATTCTCATTTAGAATGGTACAAATGACCATTCTCCGCTTCTCACAGAGTTCATAAAACGCTTGTGTTCAACTCGCTGAGTTTTATATAAAGAATAGTTTAAGGAAGCTCAAACCTTCCAAAAAGTTCAGCAATACACTTAAGATTATGACAAGCGTGAATACCCTGTTGAAAACGAAAATTTCCTCGATACATTTTCAACCCGAACGTCGAAAAACATGGTTTTTCATTCGGATTAGAAAAACATTCAATTAATATTACCTTTTGATAAGTGTTTTGATATTACGTTCAACGCTTGGCCTTTCTGAACAAAAGTAAAAAAAAATTATGTTGACACGTTGAAAAATGAGTTTCAGCCCAATAAAATCGGTTCAGCCATTCCAGAGATATGCGCGAACATACATAAAAAAAAGAACATTCAGGTCGAATACAGAACCTCCTCCTTTTTGTTGAAGTCGGCAAAAAGAGACAGTGCTTCTTGGGCAAAAAACTTGTAAAAATGAGACCCTATTGTTTATATCAAAATATATTAAAAACATATAAATATATAGAATTAATAATAATAATAATGTAATTTATATATAAAAATTTAATATTATAAGAAATATATAAAATTCAAAAATATAATGGGAAAAGTATACCACTGATATTTAATTTTGTCTTGTTATTAATTTGGAATTCAAAACCATGAAGTATTGACAAATTGTGATTTACGAAGCATGATTGACAATTCTAGGATTATCGTTTATATAATAATAAAGAATATTTACCAAAATAATAAAGTATGTCCGCATTAACAGGAAAAGTTGTGTATAACCAAGACTTTCAGCATAACATAAATAGAAATGTTTTCGTAACATAGTTTTATCCCAATATCCATTACAATGTCAATGTCAACTGGACGATTCCGCACTTAATTACTCAACCAACATACGTATTAGATACGTATTAAATACGTATTCGATGCATATTAGATACGCATTAGGTACGTAATAGATACGTATTAGGTACGTATTAAATAAGTATTAGGTACGCATTAGATGCGTATTAGGTACGTATTAGGTACGTATCAAATACGTATTATATTCATATCAAATACTTATTAGATTCGTATTATATACGTATTGGGTACGTATAAGATACGTATTATATATGTATTAGATTCGTATTATATACCTATTAGGTACGTAGAAGATACGTAATAAATACGTATTAGATACTATTATGACTATACTGCACGGCAGCGGCTGTGGCGGCGGCGACGCCAGCGGCGATAGATCTTTATAATAATAAAACAGGCAGAATATTTATGCCGGATTTAGGAATGTGCAGAGAAAACTCATCTATAAGAAATGTGTGGGGAGCTTTTCTTAGTGGATGTGGTTGGAGTAAAGAGTTGTGAAGCTCTCCGCCTAGAGTGATTGCTAGAAAGATTGATCAGCTACCGATGTCGGAGTAGCGTTGTGTCAAAGTATGCAGAATCGTCTTTTCAAGAAACTTAGTGTCCGAGCCAGGACCATTAACTTTATTAATATTATTATTATTATTATTATTATTAATATTATTGGTATTATTATTATTATCATACCATCAAGCCAAATCCTTTTTGGGGTAAGCTAACTCGATTACGTTTTATCATTGTAATCGAATTTTTATAGGTTTTATCTTTTGTTACTGAGTGGTTCACCACACCAATGCAAGTATCTGATATCAATTCTTATAAACTGCTCAATAAGAGCTAGTCGAATTTTGAGGCTATCAATTATTTGGCTTAATGGTATAATATTAATAATAACAATTATCTGCTCTGCTGGAAACTCTATCTTTTTCTCCTTTTTTGAATTTTGTATTTTTCGCGGTTAACATTGGGAATACCGTTGTAAACTCATGTTACCCTGTTACGCGTTAAGCTTTCGAAATTTTACGAAGTATAATTGTCTAATATAGGATTTTGATGCATCCAAGATAAATACACTAACCTGAAAAACGTGCTTGCTTTTATAATCAAAAATATTGTCGTATTCTAATTTGATTAAACTTTTTTTTAAATTGTCCAAAAGCTGATTCCGAAAGTTTTCAATACACTGAAACTGCAAATTCGTAGCCCAAAATGCTTCATCACGGCAGAGTTTTGAAATAATTATATTGACCCAAAAGTGTAAAATTGATTATAATTCGTGTACGTGTACATGTACAATATACCATATATTCATGACAAATCTTAGAATATAAGGGTGTGTAAGGGTTACATTTTTAACCCTTGCATGCATATATAAGACCTCAGAGTTTACTTTGGACGCCCTTAGGTCCAAGTATTTTATCGAAGTTCAAGTTCCCATAATATATAAATGTGCAGGAATATTATTTAAAAAAGTCTATAATTTACTGTCAGGGGAATCGCAGTTTTGTTCAATCAATGACAACCGTTACTGATTTGAAGCAAATCACCATTTTTCTGATTAAAATTTATGAGAAATAAATTCAAAATTTCGGGGAAGAAATCATGAAATAATTGTTATATTCAGTTTTAAACTGAATATTTCCAGTTAGTTCATTTATGTTTCACATTCAATGTGATGTGAACTAAATTTATTACTCAAACTCTCCCGATTCCGAATGCAGGTAAAGAAACTCATCGGATTAATTAAAAAACTAGCAAGCTTGTTTGGATGCTCTATAGTGGTAGAAGAAATCCAATTTAATTATGCCAATTGCAATTATAATAGCAGTTACAAATACAATAATGTCAATTAACAACGGCAGTAGCTGGGTGGTGATTCTCGACTAGGCGGGAATCGGGATCTCGAATGTCAAGCATGAACGAGCGCGGTTAGCGCTCGGCTGGGTGACCGTCCGGGATCTTCGCTTAGTCGTGTTTTCACTACGTTTAACGAGTAACGTTTTTCACTCCTCTGGCCAAATGTTCAGGCGGATGCGAGCGTTTTAAATAAAAAATTCAGCTGCAGACGGTAGGGGGTCTTAGAGATTAAAAAATCCTACAGGATTGAGTAGGTCAGGCATTGCTTGGTAGCTTATTATGTGAGTTGGGGTTATTGGGGATTTTGTGAAGGGATGCGAGTTGGAGGATTTAATGTCTGACAATCTCCTGTGGAAGGGGGAAGATAAATATGTAGAAACCCGAAAAGGGTATACATGGAGTTTAAAATTCACTCTAATCTACTCATCCAAACTCAGAATTCCAAAATTAGCTTTTGTTTACTGCCTTACCTCAAAAAACTTGTTAGAGTGTTGATTTCTACTGATGGAAAACATGTTGACGAAAAATTCAAGTTTGTTCGGAAATTCTGACAGAAAAAAAAATTCAGTGATTCGAAATACGAAGAACTTGTCTATACCTGTCCGCTTGTCTGAATTCTTTGAGGGGTATTTGGTGGCTGGATACAGAAGCAAACGCTTTGAAAAAAAGAAAAACAATTTCGCTGGTCTACCAAAACTTTTTTTTCGTCAAAGTAGTGAGGTCTCTGTACAAACCCCCTCCCCCTCCCCTCCTCTTAGCACCCCTGAAGAAAATTCGTCACCACAGACGAAATTAGAAAATTTCTATGTACTTTAAACAGCTAAATGTTTATTCTCTGTATCAATTGCCGAGCAAGCTTGGATTTTTCGATAAGGGTTTTCTCTTTACATATTTTTCAATGCAAAAATAGCAACAAAAAAAAAGTTTATTGAGGTTAGAGAAAAAACCTAAGGGTGATGGCGGGATTCTGACCCTAGATTCAGATTCAGTGACCGAAAATCCATAGGATATACATATAACTACTCTTGTCCGTCGGACAACCTACTTTTTTGTTGGTCTGTATAATGATTGCAGGTGAAAAACTTCTGAATACATGCAAAATAATAATCCTCAAGAAAAATAATGTGAACAATCTTCAAAATATAAAGAGGATTAGTAATGACCTCGAAGGCCTAAGGAACCTTGGGTCCTAATTGGACTCCAAGACGCAATATGAAGTCTCGTAAGCGGCCGGGAATTTGTCTTGAGCATGTCTCGGCTACGTCTTGACTCAAGAACTTGCAAAGTCGAATTATTCTTACTCGTATATTTAAAGAATATGGGTAGAAAAATAGACCTGAATCGTATTTTATGGTAGAAAATATGAAAAATCTGTCAAAAAAGAAGACATTTTTAATTCACGGAAGTACTATTTCATTATAATTTATTATATGGGTCATTTCACGCCAGATTTACCACTAAAATTTAAATTCACTCAATGTTATATTTTTCTCGATTATTTTCTTTCAATATGATATGTGAAATTCACAAGTTATCGTTATTCTAACTTTCAGAATCTAATAAAGATCACTTTTTTCAAATGCTCAAAAGTAACAATCAATTATTCATTAGAATCCGGATTTTTCAGAATAAGTTCATAGTTATTCATATTTTGACTTTTTAATTTGTGAAAAGTATTCAGTATTTATTTGTCCGGGAAACATGCAAAAATCTTAAACAATTTGCATTTACAGAAAAAAGGTATCTCCGAAATAAATGTTTTTCCTATCTGGATTTGCAATATACTTTAGAGAGTATCTCACAAAAATTTTAGAGTGGATCGTCAATAAGTTTTTGAGATATGACAAATAATGTAGGACCGTGTTACTTCGAGCGCGAGCTGCTGCATCGTCTCACCCAGTCTACCACGAGGATGCGAAGTCGAGTACGTTGACTTACGTTATCGTGGATATTTTCCCAGAGGCTTCCAGTCAATCAAATTTAAATGAGAGTCAGCTATAGTTTTTTGCAAATACTGTTATATAAGTTATGTTTGTCAAATTCGTTTTATGTATAAGCAATTTTTTTCTCGGAATGAAATTTGTATGAAACATGCATATAACTATCTAGAAAGTGATAAAGATAATGAAGTTTTGATATTTTATCCCATTCATTCAAAACTTTTGCGAATCTGGTGAAGCATTCCTTATTCATTCTTTTATCGCGATTGAGCAGGCAACTTGTTACAAATGTGTAAAAAAAATTTTGCAACATGAGCAATGTCTTGTAAATTGTGATTTTGCAGAAAATTATGCGTTTCTTATTTAAAATGCTTTCCCTGGTGTTCATTGTAATTACGACCAGGCAACAATTTTCCCAATAGTTTTTTATTTAAAAAAAGATGGTTCAATTCAGCACAAGACTTTGGTTTTCATTTCGGACTGAGAAAAACACGACTGAGTCGCATTTTACGTATTGGTACAAGAAACTAACAAGTTTCCAAATAACAATGACCAAAATTGGTCTAAATAATTAAAAGTTATTAACAAGTTTCTTCCGAGCTTCTATCCGAATCTGAGTGAATGCATTTTTTTTTTGGACGAAGTGGACCAGCAATTCAAAAACGCGAAGCATTTTTCAAGTATTTATCAGTATGAGCAAGATTTCGGGCGTTCTGCAAAGTGTCATTTTCAAGCCACCGCACATGGAAAAGGCCCTTGTGATGGAGCAGGTGGAGCTCTGTTTAGAAAAGCGCAAAGAGCAAGTCTACGAATGAGTGCAGATGGCCAAATAAGTTCGGCATTTGAATTGTATGAATGGACAAAGAACGACGGGTGTTTTTCTAATATATCGGTGATTTACAAAAATGAACGAGATTATAAAGCAGCTGCTGAATTTTTGAAAGATCAGTCTTAAAATTGCGTAACAGTAACAGTAAATGATTTTGTACAAAAATTTCGAATAATAGTGAAAAAACTAATGAAAATCTTGAGTGAAAACTTTTGATTTGACTGTGCTGCATAGAAATGTTTTTCTTCGAAATACTACAGCTTACACAAATTATTGTTCGTTCGATAATATTAAAAACATTGCTTATGCAAAAAACGAATTTGGTAAACATAATTTATATATCAGAATTTGCAAAAAACTGTAGCTGACTCTCATTCAAAGTTGATTGACTGGAAGCCTTTGGGAAAATATCCACGAAAATGTAAGTCAACGCATTCGACTTTGCATGCTCGTGGTAGACTACGTGAGACGATGCAGTAGCTCGCGTTAGAAGTAACACGGTCCTATATTATTTGTCATATCTCAAAACTTATTGATGTTCCACTCTAAAATTTTTGTGAGATACTCTCTGAAGTATATTGCAAAATCACATAGAAAAAAAATTTATTTCGGAGATACCATTTTTTTTTGTAAATGCCATTTGTTTAACATTTTTGCATGTTTCCTGGATAAATAAATACTGAATATTTCTTTCAAATTAAAATATCAAAGTATGAACAATTATGAACTTATTCTAGAAAATCCAGATTCTAAATTATAATTGATTCTTACTTTTGAGTCTAGGGCGCGCGTCATTCGAATCTCGCGCTTCGCGCTCGGTTTCATACGTGCTTTATCCAGTTTACAGTGTAATGCATACACATAGTTGCAAATATTGCAAAACTGCTAAAAACCTCTACTAAAATAGACTTTTTGTACAAAAAATACTACAACTGAATTAAGAGTTTTCAATTTAAAATTTGAAACTTGCTAAGAGAAGTTCAGAAAGTAGTAAAGGTAGTAGAGAGTTCCTTTTTGTTGAAATTTGAATGATCAAACATGAGGGTAGGTGTTTGCATCTCTGGTAAAAAAATTGTAAACAAATTACAAAATTTTTGGAAGCAGAAATAAAGATTCAAAAGCCGTAAAAATAAATTAAGACTGAAAATTGTATATTCACTTGTTTCAAATAAATACAAATTATTTTTTGAAAGTGTAAATGTTTAGTTTAAAATTCCATAGACTATCTTTTCGGTTACTGAATACATTTTTTATGGGTGTAAAATGTACTTTATATCTAGTCACTTCTTTCCATGAAACTGAATTCGATAATAATCAAGTTAACAAGAGTTTTAGCGTAAAAACGTACAGTTTGAATTCATACTTTACAGGTCGCAATTTCATAGCATGCTTGACATTACTTGCGAAAAGAATTGCATTGCAAATGCACTTTTTCTCCACAAAAATGTGTAATGAAGAATACTTGGGGTTCTTGAGGGTGCAGAAATAATAAAAAATTGCAATTAAAGTTATGGTACAAAACAACGGTTCTGCATTATAATTGAGATTGTTTATCAGAAGAGTGATTTCATTTTTTAACGGGTACTTTTGCTTCTTGTTTTTGAGTGAATCGTGTTCATTATTATCGATTTATCTCTAATCCAAATTATTATCAGACATCGCATAATGATACAGAATACATGGGAAATCTTTTTTTTTACAAACTTCCACCTCTATTATGCTATTCAATATGAGTATTTTGACTCTAATTATCACAAAAACTATTTCCCGTCCCCTCTTGGTTATTATTCAAATTTCAAAATAGTTTTTTTACTTGTTAACGTCAAAAATTGAAGACAGACTAAAGGTGAAGGATCTAAAAATCCATTTTTTGAAAAATTCACAGACTTTTCAATGCATTTCAAAAATAATTAAAAATATTTTCAATGTGATTATAAAGTACATATAAAAATATTAAGAATGCAATGACATGAATGATTAGATGAAAATCATTTTGGAAAGTCAGAGTATATTATTTCCAGTACAATAAATTACTCGATTCGAATATATTTTGCTATTTCATACAAAATCCATATTGAATAATGACGAGTTTTAGAGGTTTATAACTAAAATGCAGAGCCTTCCATGATATCATTATTATAATCAAACTAGTAACCGATTTGGTGCAGGTTATGATACTAACAAATCTCTTTCGCACCAGGAAACGAGTTGCATAAATTTGCAATATAATGAGCTTCCTGGATGCAAACATTAATATTTAAAAGAGGAACTATTCAACCATTGTAGCAGATACTATAACGTATTTAATGTTATCTTTCATTTTCTTCCCGAATTTGAATGAATGAGAAGAAATAATTATCTAAACTTCCTCGGTCGATTATACTCTTTTTACCGACTTCAACCAACAGGAGGAGGTTCTGTATTCGACCTGAATGTTCTTTTTTTTATGTATGTTCGCGCATATCTCTGAAATGGCTAAACTGATTTTATTGGGGTGGGTCTCATTTGAAAGGGTTTGTTCTGCGGTTGGTCCCATTTAATTTTCAAGTCATTCGCAGTTGTTTATAAAAAAATATTTAAACACATTGGAGGACCGTGTGCAAGAATCGGTCGCACGCTCGAGTCCGAGCGGTGACGTTACGAGTCGAAATTAGAAGTCCGAATTTGGAAAAATAAAAAATACTGCTCAATAGCTTTTGAAAAATGAATGCATGTACCCGTTCAAACTTTTTTCATAAACATTATAGTTTCCGTTAAAAAAGATAAAAACTGACGATTTTTTAATCGAAAAATCCATGTTTTTTAAAACTTACATCGACGCTGAAATCTCTTTTCACTTTTGTTCAGAAAGGTCTAGCATTGAACTTGTGTATTGTGTATTGTTGAACTTATTGGAAATTTTGAGCTCCCTTAAACTATTCTTTATATAAAACCCAGCGAGTTGAACACAAACGCGGAGCGCGATGTGATAGAACTTTGCACCGCGAGCTCAGCAGTATGTCGTACTAGCAAATTTGTCTTCATTCATACCAAACAAAAAAATATATATAAAGAAATAAAATAAACTGTAGCTTCATTCAAAGCACTAAAAATATTGAAATAAAGAAGTTTTTTTTTAGAAAAAAAGACCGACTTAAAAAAAATAAAGTTAAAAAAACAATAGTAAATAAAAAAAAGTTAAAAAATAAATTTAAAAAAATAGTAATAGCTAAAAAAAAGTTAAAAAACCATAGTAACCAACGGATATGATTCAAACAATAGTAATTAAAAATGAGAAAATAATAAATTCAATAATGACAGTTTTGACTACAAAACAATGCTTTTAGAATGCCTACTTATTATATGCACCAAAAAATGTTTGTTTTAATCTCGCTTTTTTTGAAGTCGACGCCGTACTTGACTCATAGCAATGAACAGGTAAAAGATGAAGCGCAAGCAGAACAGTCGTTAGCAATGCTCAGTCTATTCGTCCGGCATCAGTGTTCATTCACACGGCGTCGACTTAAAAAAAAGCGAGATTTAAACAATCATTTTTTGGTGCATATAATAAGTAGGCATTCTAAAAGTATTGGTTTGTAGTCAGAACTGTCATTATTGAATTTATTATTTTCTAATTTTTAATTACTATTGTTTGAATCATATCCGTTGATTAGTATGGTTTTTTAACTTTTTTTTAGCTATTAGTATTTTTTTTACTTTATTTTTTCAACTTTTTTTTTATTTACTATTGTTTTTCTAGTCCAAGGACACGATGAAGATTCAATTGGTTGCATGTAAAAAATAAAGCTTAACTACTAGGTAGGGAATTAAGGTAGGGAAAGAAAGAGCGAGAGATCACGTGTCAGATGTGAAAAAATCAAATATTTTTCAGTAATCATTTCAAGATTTTATTTTATTAATAATATCATTATCCTCCAGCAGGAATTCTTCTATTAGAAGAAATATATCCACTTGAAACAAATTTCCAACCACTCACATTTCCACTGAAAAAATATTTTACATTTCCGGTAACATACGTCTATAAATCGATTACGTATAGAATATTTCGTCCTGATATTTGCAGCATGTTTTAAATAAACAGAGTCCAGTATATTACGTCTTTGAAGATTCCATAGATTTACCAGAGTAATTATCCTCTAAAGAATAGATTGCTTCCATCGAGTCACGAAATTTCGCTCTAGACTCCCCTTTTCACTTGTGTGCGTGAAGGAAGATAGCTTTTGATTAACAATTAGTTCAAACTTCTCTCGAGTTTAATTGCATTCCCCATTTACAGAATCTCTGAAGATTAGAGATACATATCTACAGAAAGTTTTACACATTGTTTAATCATCATTGTCCCCAGTTTTGCCATTGCTGTACAATTCGAATTCTAATGTAAGACATGAGTATTTTTTTTATTATAACAATATTATATGAACTTTAATACATATCTGTAAAAAGCGAACTCGCGGAAATATATGATATGATCCGGATTTCATGTTCTGTCCAGTTTTTATTCTCGCCCTCACGCTCATAGAGTCGTAAAAAAATTCATAAAGGTGCGACAAGAATGCTCCTTCAAGAAGAGGATTCACAACAGCTATAAAGCAAGACTTTTTTTAAGATGAATTTTTACTCTTGGAAGATATGATGTCTAGATTTTTTCCGTAAATTATGAAACTACACCATCTGTCAACGGAGTTCACTTTATGGAGTTTTGCTTTTCAATCAGGTGGAAAAAGAGAAAGAATGATAATGCGCGAGAGTATCTCAGATAGAATCGTTTCATAACAACTTTCATTCAAGTTGATCTGAAGGATAAGGATAAACTTTCCGTGGAAAATTTGAAATTTATTTTCAGGGTAAATTTAATTTCAAAACAAAAAACGAGCTCTGCATTCAACTCTTAATTTTTCTTTCCTTGGGGTAAGTCGTTCGTCTTCTTCTTGGAAAACCTGACAGTGACTTCCCGTTCATTCCTTTGATCCGACAGGAAAACTCTAAGGCTTTGGCAAAGGAAAGGATTATCGGGGATTCTCTTTTTTTATACAAGGAAAAACTTCTTTCCAATTTTTCTCTGCTCGTGTCACTCGATATGAAGCATTACAATCTTAGAGAAACTTTTGATGTCACACAATCTATATTTCCAATAATTATTTTACAAATTATCCATGATGTTCATTTTTTGTAAAATTTGTCTACAAAAACGAGCAGGTGATGGATCTCTCCAAATTCTTAAATTTCATGTATGTTTTCACATGAAAATGAATAAGTATTCTCATGGAAGAATAAAAATGAAGGCATGTTTCATGAGTTGTATCATATAAGTCAAAATGTCCGTAATTTTTCCAGTTAATGCAACTGTACAACAGTTTTTGCAAATTCAAAGCCGCAATATATAGATTAAAATTCAAAATTGTTACGATTCTCATGGCATGTTTCTTTCTCATATTTGGATAAGTAATGAGATGTATGAGTAATTAAAAAAATTAATCTGTTGTGAACCTAGCATTGAGTTCATCGTTCGGGAAGATAAGAAATAGAAAAACTGTAGAGAAGTTTTGAAAACAAACTTTTGAAAATTACAAACTACCCCTTTTAGTAGAAAAGAGGTGATTTTCAACTATTTATGCCTTTCGGTGCAAATATTTTATACACATAGGAGTAGAATATGATCACACGCATTATCCAGAAAATTTTAGATCCATCATAGTTAGCATAAAACTCCTATTTATAGCCTTTTCAAGGCCTTGTTATATACTTTTTATTCAATAACACAAATTCATATGACTTATGCATTATAGTATCGGGAAATATATGCAAGTGCCATCCATCATATAGATCGTGAATAGGACCCTCCGAACAGATTTAGTATGAAATACCCATTCTAGAACAAGAGATATATTTCATAGTTTTCTGAATTCTGATACATTTTATAGTTTTCTGATAACACTTTGCATCAGGTTCGTTTATGATTTCTTAGAAATTTTCAAGAAAACTATCCAATAAAGGTGTGGTTGTATTTTAAGTATTTACGGTTGATTGTAGATTATGTTTTTGGAAAGTTATGAAAATCAAGGACTATACCTTGAAGGAAATTCATTTCTGGACCATTACAGGCGATTGAACCTTCAATCATTTTAATTATATTACAAAAATGGATTTATAATCCAACTGTATAAAAGCACCTCTGATAATAAAAATACACCCTTTTATGCCAATAATCTCTCCATTGAAACTTGAAAGTTGCTCAAAAATCCTTTTTTCCAAAAGACATGTTTTTTGAAACTCCTCTACACTTACATTTTTCTGATATGCTTAGAGGCGGTTGAGCCCTATTAAGGATAAATTGTCCGTGAAATCAAAAACTGGTTGGATAATGTTCGTGATAATGTTACTTGAAATGCATGGAATATCTGCGTTTGGCACCATTTTTTTCGTTATTCTACTGTCAGGTAAAATACATAAAAATATTTTTATAATATTCAATTTTCCGTTCTAGTTGTTAATTATGCAATAAAAAAAATTCAAGGTAATACTATAAAGAAAGGTTCCTAAAGTGAAGGTGAGAAATGTTTCTGTTAGTGAAATGACGGTAATATATCAACTCAATAGATCAACCCAAATAGAATGGAGACAAGAATTTAGGGCGGCATTCCAGTATTTATATTAGCCAAGAAGTACTTTGCGGTGCTAGTATATTTGATAGCTTCTATCAGGAATTTAGTCGGCCGAATCTTTGACTTAAACCCTGCCATGATAGGTGAAGGTTTATGAGTGGGATACCAGTGACACACCTGTTTATTTCATTACCAAGCTTTAACGACTTAAAGTTCCTTCAGAATAGATTAGACTTGTGAATGTCATGGTCTCGGCCAAATTATCCCAAGGGGGATGGAATATACAAATTCTGACCTATGAAGGATTAATTTGAGCTATACACTTAAGAAAAACACACGAAAATGATCATTGAAAATTTATAAAAAAATTATTCTTCACAATTTTTTATTCTGAAGGGTGGCACTATCTTGAATGATGACCTAGTTATGATTAAGTTTTAGTTTCATGATGAATAAAATGACTCCATAGTTTCCAAATCCCGGGTGTTTTCATACATTATACATGGGGGGAATTCGACTGTCTCACAGATTATTTGTTTTAATTATGAAAATCGATTCCATGTGAGGGTACTATGGAACCTGAAGAATCTCCTTGACAATTAATATCAATCGAAAATATCACCGAGTGATATTTTTCGATACTGAGACGATACCAATACGATACTCACCTTCCAGTCTCGGGTTTGTATCGCTCGGTTTTCTACCGTATCGGAAAAATATCGAAAAGAACCGGCTCGTATCGGTATCAGATCGGAATTCCGAGACAAAACGACTAGATGGGATTTTCCTCGTTCACAATAGAAATGAGAGTAAGGCTGGCCGAGTGACCGGCCTCAGGTACCGGAAAAAGGAGCTGCGAGGAGTTTTTTGGGACCAGGCCTTGAAACAAAAGAATAATATGGAGGGTGAAAATTCAAAACCACATAAGAGCCATTTCAAGAAGGGTCAATTTCCCACCAATTAAAATACGAAAATGACCCTTCTTGAAATGGCTCTTATTCGTTTTCACATTTCCACCCTTCATATATTCTAAAATCTAAAGTCTACAGTTTGCACTGCCGAAGAAATTTCGAAGCACTCAATGAGATATCTATTTGTTTGTTTGAAAAAAACTCAAACTTTTTTCAATTCAACATTTAATTCGAATGTTTTACAGGGAAAGATAAAAGTTTCTTTTTGCTTTAAAGGACAGTTTTTATTCATATAATGAAAACTTTATTTTTCTGGGATTTCTGATATGCCGAGAGTAATTTTATCTTGAAGAAAATAATTTTTTGAGAAATATCAGATGGACTCAAATAAATAATGGTCCGAACATTACGTTATAAAATATTTGTGAAATATATATCCTTTACTTTTGCACACTGAACAATTTTCGTTTTTTTCTAACTTAAACTCGTTCTGAATAACAGATTATTTAGATTTTTCGCTTCAAATTTTAGTAGAAAAGATTTCCTGAAAAACCTCAACTTTTTTCCTGAAATTTTGAGGAATAATAAGTTGAATAGGTAGTTAAAGATAGGAAAGATGCGAATTGGAGGCTGTGTGAAAATCTTTCTTTTCCTAATCTTTCCAAAAACGGAAAAAGTAACAGATTTTTTCTATTAAAGGGTTATATCTAGTAATGTTTGAGGATTCTCTAGATTTTCTTTAGCTACGTTAAAAAAATTTCATTAAAATGGACTGCAGAGATTCAGACGAAAGTCAGTGGACTCATCCTATAAAAACAATTTGGAGAAATAAAAATCATATAAAATAGTACTTTGAAAAGATAAAAATTAGGACAAACTGTGATTCGGATAAATAAAAATGACTTTAAATATTCATGAGCTCTCATGATATCTTTTTAAAATTTCCGTAAAATCGTAGAAAAATCACGTTAATAATCTAAAATGATAATGATAATAGTTATTATCCTATTTCCAATATTTCAGAATTTTTTTCTTGCTAGAATGTGAATGTTCGACAACTTAACAAAGGAATATTTATGCAAAGTGTGTATTCTGTATCAAAAATTTATTTTCTCCATCAAATATAAAAACTTTCCCTTTGAAAGTGATATTTCCTATCTTTTATAAACACGTTTTCACAATACTATGGATATTGTACTATTTTATTTCAATATGTCAAATAGGTTACTATTAGAAGATATGTTTGATTAGTAGTCCTATAAAATTTACTCTCCTTCTAGTGTTTCGAATTACGTTAATAATAATTCCACAATTATTTTAAAATACCTAGACAATCTGACGTGCGTACATTTTTATATTGAGCGACCTTCCAATATTTCGTTTTTAGAATTGAAAAATTTTTTCGAAATTTTTTAGATAAATTCGTATTTATTTAAAAGACGTGCAGAAATTTTAGAAGTTTTGTAGCAAAAAAAAACCAAAAGGAAATGTGCACTTAAAGTACTTGAGGATCAAGTGAACAACATTGTTTTTTCGTTTCTTGCTAATCTAGAAACAGAGCAGAAATATAATGGTAAATTACATTAGAAAGAATGCGATCATATGAGAAACTTACAATGAATATTCCTTTCATATCCTCAAATGTAACGGAAAAATATTTCTAGATAAAATAGAATTAGAGACTAGCTGTCCAGTCTCGAAATCCCGAGACGATCCGAGCGATATATCGGTTCTCCGATACCAAAACAATATGAGACAAAACCGATACTAAAGTCTCGGAAACCGATATCGATACGAGAAAAAACCCGAGATTTTTCGATACGATATTGAGACAGTCTTGTATCGAACGGCATCACTAATCAATGTGGGAATTGAGATTCTGAACAGATGCACTATTATAGGATAGTTTAAACAATTTATTGATCGCTATCATCTGGATTGTGACACCAAGGGTTTTTTAATATATAGAAACAGAATTTTTATACATTTAAGAAAACGGAATATCCAGATTATACGTATGAAGCCGTCTCAAATAAAAATTCCATTTTCTATTTCAATAATGTTTTTTCAGTGAGTGAAGTAATCTGTTGATATCAGTATATATTTTTTCCTGACAAAAGTAGTTACACATTCCATTATAATGAACCTTGTAAAATCTTGATAAAATCAGGCTTGGAACATTCATGTTTGTCTGTTATCTGTTATATTTTTTAATACAGATAAGAGATGCCTTCTAGAAAAATATGGAGTAGAAAACGTTCTTTCGAAATTAATTGAGACTCGCACTTAATTCTTTCGAATCATGTAGTAACACAGGACTAAAAAAAATTCGGATAAAGCAAGAACACCCGCTTGTGATTCCAAGCAAGCAATGGGAAGTCATCAAATGCAAAGATTTTTTGTGCCTCACTCTATCCTACAGACTTTTACCCCTTGATCAGCCAGAAAATGCAATACAATTCGTGAAATTCAGGATTTCTTGTGTTCCGCTTACCCCATTCTTTGTCCTGTTCAGTCCCGTTCCATGGCACCTTTTCAATCCACAGCAATTTCCTTTGAGATTGTCGTTTCATTCAGAATGAAAATCAGATATTTCCAGAGGTCAAAGCTACCTTTTTTGCCGTATGTCTCAAACATGTGATCGAACGCAAAAAGAAAATCGAATCCAGGATTAAACTTTGCTCAAGGGCAGGGGGAAACTATCAGAAGTTCATAAAAAAGAAGTGGGTCAAAGGGACAAGAGAACTTTGCACCACGATATACGTGCATAAGTACATATATAACAATTTTATGACGTCATTGTCAGTTGAAGGCATCTTAAACTGTTAAGAGAGTTTATTTTTCAAACGTAAACTTGAAACTATGCAACAAGAGAAGAGCGAAATTCGAATTGTTTTCCACAAATAGACACAAATGTTCGAATAACGTCTGACCAAACCTGTACCTAAACTACTTGGGGCTAGGCGCACAGACAGTATCGATTCTCTCAGATAGAATTCCCGAGAGAATCCACAGTACGCGAATTTCCGGAAAGCATCCATCACATTGTAAATCCTTTAATGATCGCTTCCGGTATCCGGTTCTCAAAATTGCAAGAGAAATAGGCAATGATATGGAACTCATTCCCCTAGTTCATTTGATGCCAAAATCATACATGTTCCTTAATCTCAACAGTTTTAATTACTTATTCACATTGTTTGAGGGCCATTTGTAAAGTATCGGAGAACATTATTTTGTTTTAATCAAAAGCTTTACAGCGCACCCTGGTACCAGCACCGGTAAAGTTTCTTTTTTTTTTACAAAACTTTAATAGAACTGACAGTTACGATTGTTATAAACAAACACATTTATGAATAAATTGACATTTGATTCAATTAATTTGATATTTCCATTGTTGATTTTGGGATTAGTTCTCCAATCAAATATTAAATAACTGTTGCCAGTGACATCATACTATATACAGGTAAATGTGATAGGAACATAAAACACATTTCGTCGATAAAGTTGATATTGAATTCATTGAATTCAATACAATTTTTAAACTTTTTCTCCATATTCAAATAAACTTTTCCTGTTAGGCTGATTCTAACCAAATTGAACCGAAAAAGGAGTTTTCTTCGTGGAAAACTGTGCCTGTTTGGGTATTTTTTGCAAATAAATTATTCCTAAGAATAATGAAACCAGTTAAATATATATAAATTTCTTCCTCCATATGAATATCAATATTAAATTTTTGTCAAACAATCACGATGAAACATTATTCTCCTCAATAGGGTACAAAGAAGTGCAACATTATTACACGGATAATAATAATGTGGTATTATTCCTCTTGAATTAAGAATGATTTCTGGAAATATACTTTTTTCCATTTAATGCTTGTGGTGTAATTCTGTTATAATAATATTTCTGGTTTAAGAGTTTTTACTTTCAATTTCTCATTTTCTAAGTAAACAAAATATCTTGCTGAAATTTTGGGAGTCCGAAGAAGAAGCATTAAAAGTACGTCGGTCATAAAATTTGAAACTAGATAGATTATACAAAATTCGTGATTGTCAGAGTTTTGCGAAAATTGCTCATACTAATTTTCTAAGATCTACATAATATGTACAATTTTGAAATAACTCGTAACTCATAAAATTTGAACATTTTTACGGTTTTCTAGGCTATAATCTCATTTTCATAGGCCTCAAAGAACTATAAAGATTTCAGAAAACTTTTCAACTCATATTAGAATTCTGTTGTACCTTCACAGACTGCCTTGCCCTCAAAATGCATCTTATCTAAAATTGTGACATCATAATTTAATTCAGGATCTGAAGATTATGATTTATAAAAACTTCACATTTTCTCTCGTTGAAATTTATTTAGGTTGCATTAAAGTTTCCACATTCTGAAAGAATTGAAGATAGTATTTACAGTTTCCGAAAATTGTTTCTGTCATTTGAGCTCAATACAAATGAGATTTTGTTCCAAAAAAACTAAATAGGTATATGAGAATCTCACAAGATTTTCGAAAATTGGGCATATTATGTAGATCACGAAAAACATTATCAGCAAGTTAAGTAAGACTGAAAATCACTGTTTTTTCTGGTTTTCAGATTCATTTTTTCGCGACCCACCCTATGAGCCGTTACTTTGTTCTCTCAATTAAACTGTGAATTGAAAATTATCGACATTGTATTGTTCAAATACGTAACCTGATATGTTTTTTGCGAATTTTCAAACTTTCAGAGAGATATGTTTCCCACATTTCATAATAATGATTATATTAATTCAACCGAAATCCCTAAAATACACCTGGAATGTATTCAATTAATCAGATATGTTCTACTGAAATAGGAATATTGTTTAAATTAATTTGATACATACATATCACAAAACCACAGGAATGGCTCAGGCGGAAAAGTTATGAATACTGAAAAAAATTATGGATAATTTTAATTATTTTTATGCTTTATTCGGATAAAACGGATGAAAATAAAACATAATTTTTCCTATGATGCACTATGTTATGCGCTATGCAAAACTTTTCCGCCTGAGGATACATTTACACACAGATTTAATTAAAATCATTTCATGGTTTTTTTCTTATTACCTGTGAAGTTCATGGGATATCCAGCTTCATTAGCCTAGTTGCAATAGAAATTACAAGTTCCCACTCCCTCGAAACTCTTTCGCAGAGTGTAATTTACAATGATTGAAAGAATCACCTTATTGTCGAATAAAATGTCTCGAAAGTTATTTCTGTCGCAAAAAATAAAAGATGCAAAGATAAAGTCAACAAAAATTTAGATCGTTTGCCTTTACGTCGTTTTATAGATTCCATTCTGTCAGATAAATCGGTTGAGAGAATCGTGCCTTTATTACGATTATTACTTGATATATAGTTGGATCAACATAATGTCGAATGGGTAACAATAACTATTGAATTCTGCTGAAAATATTGATTGATATTTGCAGTGGGCTTGGAGAATCGTGACAAGAGGGCCGTCATTTCATTAACAAACTGGAATGTAAAGCGAACTGCGAAGGCTGCTGCCACTCAACCTCTCTTGAGATTTGTAGCCTGACTTTAATTATTATCGATCTACTTGTTATAGTTCTGCTCTTCTTTGACACTAAAGTATTAAATGTTCTCATGGGATTCTTCCTTCGAGAATTGAACAAGTATTTGTTATTAGCAGTTCGGTGTTTTAACTTAATTAAATTGTTTGTCGAGTCTCTTGATATTAGGCACGCCTTATTTGCGTGCTCGATTTGTTCTTTCTGGCCCATATAAATGGAAAGATACCTCGAAAATTACGTATAATAATTCAATAGTAAGGATAACAGAATTCATGTATTAGGGGCCACACTTAAATTGCGTAACAGCTCCAAGGGAGGGGATCAGAAGATTCAGTTACACTTTGTTACATAACGGGGGGGGGGGGGGGGGTATTTCTTCG